>JAWWLR010222705.1:0-12495 GCA_035041075.1 Acraspis erinacei | reverse complement strand
CGACATTTGATGGAATCCGCGAAAGTCATTTTTCACACAAAACCAATACCTTCTCATTATGATGAGAATGTAACAATAAAATAATATAGAATTTTAAGTATGGAAGAAAAAATGCTCGGAATTCAATTTGAAGAGTTCGAATCTAAAAAAAATCTTAAATTTTAAATGCACTCAAAATTATAATAAAGTATTATGCTTACCAATTACATTGAGAAGAATCGCGACAGTGAACAACAAGATACCAATAATCTTCATAGTCTTGAAATACAGACAACGGTCTTTTAGTAACGTTTGTGAATTGTGTGTCTAACGAATGTTCTACAAACTGCGTATTTAGAGTGAAGATAATTTGTTTATCTTATTTGTACATCGCGAGCCTCTCTTCTACAAGGAAAGGACAACAGATACCGTAGATTTATAGATATTATATACAATCTAGAGAGCATGCCAAATAAATATAACAAGGTGCCATACATAAATCATGAAAAAACTCTGGTGGGGGCAGGGTGTTACGATCTATTGCGAAGAGTTTGGGGGGGGGGGGGTAATTTATACGCGCACTAGCCACTACGGAATGGTTCTTTTCTTCGGCGTGTAGAAGTAGACTGCTTTCACCAGAAGTTTTGGCTACCATCTGGTCCTGCAGCGGAAAAGTTCTTAATGCAGCTAAGGGGCCGTACTTAAATTACGCAACGGATTATAGGCTTTCTCCAAGACCCTCCCTCCCCTTGAAATAAACTATAACAAAATATGTGTGCCCCCCCGCTATTACTGTATGTAATTTACAGTTTCCAGAAATAATAAGATCTGGGACGTTATTTTGGAAAATAATTAAATTTTCAACCTAAAAACATGAATTCTCAACATCAACAAAAGTGTAATAACATTTCAACTAAAAAAGATAAAATTTCATTTAAAAAAATTAATTTTACAAACAAAAAGATGAATTTTCAACAAATAAAGATTTTTCAGTCGTTTTCTGTTCCAAAATTGAATTTTCAATCAGAGAATATAAATTTTCAGGGAGGAAAAATATTTTTCAAAAAAATACTTAAATTTTCCCCAAACAAATAAATCTCCATATGTGACGTGCGCCGAAGAAAGGGGGCTTACTCTTAAAAGTCAGATTTTTCAGGGACAGCGTTAGAAGTCGACCCAATAGACACGACTTTTAAAAGAGAGGGAAGACTCACGAAATCTTCCCTTTCCATTTACTACTACATTCTCACGCATATAGTGGCATCGTACGCGCTGCACATGGACGGAGTATAGATGACACGCGAAGATGTAGTGATATGTGGTGGGAGGTGTTTCACGGGATCTCGAGCTCTCGAGAGAAAGCCCGATTTTTCGGGTACCTAATAACTCAATTATTAGCAATAATAACGGTCGGAACTTTTTTCGATGGTTTTATTAAAAAGAGAAACATACAAACTATCGAAAGGTTTCAAAACCTCGATTTCGATTTTTTTAGAGTAAGCGCCCTTTCTTCGGCCCACGTCACATATAAAAGAAATCAAACGAACCAAACGGATGCACTTTTATCCAAGAAGGATAAAAGTTCCACTAAAACAGACGAATTTTTAAATCAAAAAGACAAATTTTCAACAACAAGAAGTTGAATTTTCACTTAAAAAATATTTTAGTTGACCTTTCAACAGCAAAATATGAATTTCAAACAACTTCTGTGAAATAGTTGAGTTTTTATCAATCCATTGAAGTTTTTGACTAAAAAGAAAGACTTTTTAACAAAAATTTGAATTTTTAACCAAACAGTTCCATTTTTATATAAGAAAGATGAATTTTATACTAAAATAGATAACTTTTTAAATAAAAACACAAAGTTGTATTTTCAGCCAAAAGCTTTTTAACAAAAGCGTGGAATTTCCAACCAAAATGTTGCGTTTTCATAAAGGAATCACGAAATTTGGACTAAAATAGATGAATTTTTTAAATTAAAAAGACAAGTTTTCAATAAACAGTTGATTTTTTATCCCAAAAAGATTTTAGTTCACCTATCAAACATCAAAATATAAATATTCAACAACAAGTTAATTTTCTATGAAATAGGTAAATTAAAAGAAAAAACATTTAAATATTTTTCAGGATCATTAATAATAATTAAAGACTAGAATCTTAAACTTGTAGTACTTTAAACCTAGAATCTTTTACAAGCGGAATAAATCACTTTCAAATTGAAAGATTAAAAGTTTATTCTGCTTGATATTTATTGAATGTTATAGAATTTCGCGGACTTTCGCAAGGTTTTATTTAAATCCCTGACATTTTACTGAACAAGAAAATTCCCAGAATGTTTTAAATTGTTGTTGGCTAGGTTTGTTTTTCACTTACATCTGTATTTAGCACGTAAAATGAAATTAATAATAAATTTCCCCACAATTAGTGTAAGTTGTTGTTGTATTTACGAATTTCCTAAAATGACGCACGTGACTAAAGTGCCCCTCAATATCCGGAATTTCGAACATTCATTTTGGCTTATAAACAATTAAAAATTAGAATGTTAACCATAGAAGTTAGAAGCAGCTTACTCTCACGATTCCACTGATATAAAAAACTCATTTTTCGAAAAAATGTCGCTTAACTATATTTTTCCGTTGTAGGGCAGTATAGGGCAATGCCACCAATTATAAACAAGCGCATTATCGGTCCTTTTTCAGTTTTAAAACTAAGTATAATAACTGTGCTACGGTCGGTAAGGTAGAAACCACAAGATACTTAAAATCTTACCGTGGAGGCATGACAACTCTGAGAATACTGATAACTTAACATATGCTCGGTTAACGAGAGAATGCAACTATCGACTCTGACACTACCAGATACGTACAGTCGAACCTCGGACACAGTCACTCATAGGGACACTGTAAGCGTAGGTGGTCTAAGCCCTCGGCCAATCGGCGTCGAATTACAGGACTGTGTCGATACGATGTCTTCTAGGTGCCCCTGATAGCATACTAATGTTATTGGATTCGTCGGCCCTGAGCTAATCATCTGATTCTTACAGTGTCCGCGAAACTGCTGACGGCAGTGTCCAAGGTGTGACAGTGTCCAAGGTGTGACAGTGTCCAAAGCTACAGTGACCGAGGTTCGACTGTTCTTATACCCCCCATTTATTGTTAGGACATGTATATAGTGAGAAAAGGCAGTTACCAAAAGTGTCTGAGTAGAATATGGAAGTACGGTCAAGGAGGCCCTAGAATAATTCTTATGAAACTTCAAGATTGGAGATGTGCGGGGGCACAGTACGAGCTAGACCATAGACAGTCGTGCCTATAAAATAACAGCTAACTGACTTATGGGAATACGTGACTCTTAACCAGTTTTGACACAAGTACGTCTCTTTTTCGAAGTCCCAAGCCTAAATAAACCCTAGCGTTACCTTGCCAATCGTCTGTACATATCAAGAAGTCATATTGTCAACTTGATCTACGAATAAAGAACAGCTTTGACCAATTTGTGTTTTTTGTCTCATTGTGACCGAAGAAACGCTCTGATTAAGCCGTGCACTTCAAGATCAATTAAAAATGGTTAATGTGTATTCGAGCCTTGAACAAGTCTCTTCGGCTGAGACTCTCGGTCGTTGTATGAATCGATTTTCAAATATGGTTCGCTAATTTATACGTTCATGAAGAAGGAACTCAAGGGTGGATTCGGTAGCTTTTTAAGACCGTGTATCACCCTAAATCTATTCAAGAGTGATCTTTTATCATTTCACTGTCATAACTGATCTACTTCCAAGTAGATACAGTCTGTTCAACAAGAAACGTCCCCCATTTTTCGAAAACTATTAGAAATTTTTAAAAGTTAAAAAAAAAATTAAACTACATTCGAAGGACTAATGCGATGTTCAAAATTCGTTCCATTATCGCTCTAATCGCCCGAGAGAGCAGACGGGAGTGAAAACGCGTTCTGCGTACGCCAAACGGTTTGAAGCTGAAAAAAAGGTTTGCTGAAAATCTCGACCGTGACTGGTAGAGTGTCATTTCTTCAGATGAATCGTCGTTCTGGACATGGGTTCCTATAAAGTTTGTCTGGTCTACCGCCGGTAGTCGATTTCTTCAGCGAACCATTAAACACCCAGAGAAGGTCCATGTTTGGTCATGCTTCTCTGAGCGCGGTTTTGGATGTTTAGAGCTCATCAGGGAGAAGCTCAATGCTCATAAAACGCTTAAAATATATAAACGTGGGCTTCTAAGGTCTGCTATAAAGATTTTTGCGGCCGATACTAGAGATTGGATCTTGAAAGAGGATAATGACCCTAAAAATTGAAGCCGCCTCTGCACCGCGAGGAAAGCAGAAAATGGTAACACAACTTTGGACCACCGATCATGTTTCACCGATGCGAATCCAATAGAAAACGTCTGGATTCTTGTAAAGATGAAACTTGCGGAAAACTTGTTTTCATCTTAAAACAGCTCTCGGAAAAAAATCAGGACAGACCAACGGACTATACTGAAAAATTAGTGGAGAGCATTCCGAAAAGGTTACAGGCTATTCTGGATAACGATCGCATAACCATGCACTAGGTAGGCGCACATTAGTCCTTTGAATGCACTTTAATTTTTTTTTTAAAGTTCATAAATCTCTAAAAGTTTTCGAAAATTCGAGAAACGTTTCTTGTAGAACAAACAGTATAAAAAAACATCCGGTATAGTTCCAGCGCTGCTCTACAAAATATTAGGAAATCCAATCAACAAGAAAAAAACTTTTTTGATAGTCAAAATAGACAATATTATATGTGACGCAGCTTTTCGCGTATTCGAGACGCATAGATTGTCCAAATTATAAAAACCTTGCATGACCTACCATAAGCTACCAATATTGTTTTTAGATTTTTTAACAAAATTATTTAACTTGTTTATAAGAGGAAATTTTGCAATTGGGAATATAACTCTACTGCATTTGATGTAATTGTTTGTGTCTTAAAAATTCGTGGATTGATATATAAAGAACTTTTAAGGAGCATTCTTGAACAATCAATAGCGAATTAGGTAGTTTAAAAAGAAAGCTATATTGTTTCTGTGAAGAAAACTTTCGTCTTAATTTGGAATGTAATAAGATTTTTGGTTAAGTAGAAACATAAGCTTGAAAATTATTGAAAGTATCCATTATTTCTGTTGTTAGAGAAAAAACTCCCATTATGACAAAGCGCATTTATTTTATACCTATACGGAAGCAATATGCTCATGAAATGAGCACAAATAAATTCACCCGTAGTAAATATCTCTATAGTACCTTTAAGCAGTAATAACCAAATAAAGTAAGGAAAATCGCTATGGTAATCAGTTCGATTCAAATAATTTAGACCGTTAAGTTTGCAACAAAAAACAAGCAAAAAACACATCCAGATGTTTTCTAGAGCAAAGCAAGGGTATTGCTAATTTTTTAATCCGACAATTGGTTTGTTTTATAACAACTGCAGATATATAAAAAATAATTTAATTGTTTAAAAGACTGTTAACACAAAAAGAACCACATCGACATATTTTAGAGTCGAATCTAGGGGTGTTTTTAGTTTTTCGATAAGGCTTTTACTTTCTTTTAAATTAATTATATTAATTTTAGATGTATACCTACAGGCACACAGCAAATGTATGCTGAAGAGCAAATGCTTTAGCTGTTCGAAAAATGGTTTGAAAAAGAGCATACAAAATCGCATCAAGATTTTTTCGAGAGCAATGCAATGGTATTGTTTTTTTTCAATGTGACAATTCGTTTATTTATAGCAACTGCAGGACTATAAAAATAATTTAATAGATTAACAAAAGGTTCAAGCAAAACAAAAAAAAACACATTGAGACATTTCGGAGACGAATCTAGGGGTGTTTTTTAATTTTTCGTTACGTCTCTTAGTTTTTTTAAAATTAATTACATAATATCCAAATCTATATATGTGACAAACTGTAATGTCGTGAATAATCTTCATGTTCTCGAATCAAAGTTGCCTTTTGATGAAGTTGTATTGTGTTTTGCCGGGAACTCGTCTTTTTCAGCTGAAAATTTAATCGGGTTGGTTAAAAATTCAACTTTGATAGAATATTCGTTTTTCCGTTTAACTAAACTTTTCTATTTCGAAATGAAAATTTTATAATCAAACACAAGTAAACTACTAGGAGATTAAATTATTTACTGAGAATTGTTCTATACATATAATGAGAAAACTTGGAAAGATTTTGAAACACATTCTTTTATTGAAAACAATCAATTACAGTTGTCCAAATTTATTTTACATTAAATTGCTTATTGATATTTCATTGCGCACATTATGCATTGGTATTTCAAAGAAAATATAAATTTCTTTTAATTTTTTCATTGAGCTTCATAAAACCATCGAGTTTTTATATGATTTTCTTCACCTGAATAAGTTGGTTTTCTTAGATTTTCTTAACTTCCAGATATCTGTATCCAAAGCTTTCAGATTCTATTGCAAATTTCGAACGAGAAATTAGAGTTTAAAAAGGCCGCATCAATTTCCACTCAAGAGGAAATCGACGGGTCCAAATGACAAGGTCCCATCTCGGAAGAACGAAATAAAAAGGTGCAATATCGATTGGCGAAACATTGGAGCTTAAGTATCCCGTATAAATAGTATTGGGAACACCAACGTTCTCTGAAGTAGGGAACCTTTTTATTTGGTTCTGCCCAGATGACACCTTGTCATTTGGATACATCGAAATAGGAAAAGGGTTTTGCCCTTTCCTGTTTCATATCATTGCATTAAATTGTACTGAAACTTATGTACGAGTTGAGAGTTTCAATTTTTGATGCGACACTATCATCAGTTAGTGTCGTTATTCAAAAGTAACTGGAAGACTAAACCAATCACGAGCTGGAAAGAAGAAAGGAAATGTGTCAATTTGCTCTGAAGTTAGTTCACTACGACGTCCGGTCATCAAGTTTATTGTAATCGGTCTTTCCTGAGCATTATATATTCTATGCATCAAATTATTGTCAGAACTGATTGCTCCAAAAAGAGTTCCATCCAGTACTCCACCGGTATAGTTTCCTCTAAGTTGGGTAAATGTACCTGCACGGTAACCGTAAACGCCACTAAATCGATAAATATGTTCATCAGCATGTATTTCTTCTAGCTTGTTCCCCAAGGCGGGTGAACTTAATCCTGTAAGGAATAGTAATAATTAATAAATATTTATTACATTGGGTATTAACTTGAACGATAAAACTGAGAAGCCTGTGCAAATATTTCATCATAATTTTATTTTGAGAACTATATTATCTGGACGCTTAATGAAAAACAAAAGATAACCAACACAAGTATCTGTTACAAATATATGGATTTTAGTACACAAAGACGTAAAAAAATGTCAAAAGTTTTGAAAATATTTTAAAGTTTTTGAAATATATCAGGTTTTTTTTAATCCCAATAGTATAAAGTGATTTTGTTCTTTTTATTGTTTTTAAAAGATGTAACGCTTAACATTTAAAAACCTGTAATTAAAAAACATGTGAGTCATTGTGGGCTGCCCGGCAGAAGTGATAACTTCATATGATGTAAATTGAAGTGGTTTTTCTTTGAACTCTTTCATCATAAAAAATAGTTGAAATATTTTTAGAAATAATTAGACAATCTGGCAGTAAGTTTGAAATGAATAAGTAATTATATTGAAAACCGTTAACACGTGTTCCAACTACAATCTTCTAGAAGAGCGCATGCCGCTATACACTGCCATATAGATGAGCTCATGCCGCATTATAGAGAGAGAGAGAGAGAGAGAGAGAGAGATTGGGGAAGGGAGAGAAGTGGAAGAAGCGAAGGAGTGATAAAAGGAGAGGAAGCGTTATCCTGGAAGCGTTAGCGCTACCGTTACACAGCTTTGCAATTTCGCACCGTGCCATACGGAGTTCTCATATCAAAGATTTATTTCTCTTAACACATACGTATAATATTTCCGGAACTTGATATTGTCAACTTCAGAAATTCATGCATTGTAACGCTAAAATTTCAAAATAATTGAAGAGGAGTACAGCTACATACCGAAAAAGTAATATAGAAGAAATATTATGAAAGAAAAACTGCTTTTCATTTAATGTGAACAGTTTCAATATAAAAAAATATTCTTAAATTTAAAATGCACTCAAAATTATAATAAGGCATTATATTTACCAATCAAATTAAGGAAAATTGTGACGATGAGCAACAGGATACCAATAACCCTCATATTTTCGAAATAGCGTCAACTACCTTTTAATGAAGTTTGTGAACTGTGTAACTAATAAATGTTTTAGAAACTGTGTAATTAGAGTAGCGATAATTTGTATAACATATCTGTAAATCGCGAATCTACATAAATTACGCAACAGACTTGGTGGTGTTGGTGTGTTATCACCTACTACAAAGGGGGGAGGGCGATTGATAGTAATAGTTTTAACAAATCAATCCATAAATCGAGAAGTATATTATAATGCTAAAGTTCAGTATAACTACAATAAAATAAAAAGTTTAATAGCGGTATAATTAGATGAGCATTTTGATTTCTTCTACCGTTATGTAGAAACAAATTCTTTACCATGACAATATTGTAACCATGTCACGTGTCACGAAACTCCATAAGTACAATTTGGGTTAATTTGAAGCAGAGATAAATAGAGAGTTACAAACCCTCATAAATGTAAGCTAGTTTAACTTTGATGATGACTCGACCCTTAGCTGACAATTTCCAAATAAAACTTATGTGAAAAAGATATCTAGCGAGGCCAAATGGATACCGGGCGGCGGCCGAGCCGGGCATTACAGTTTTACAGCCTAAATTGTGGCCGCCATATTGGATCTTCTAGGGGTGATAAAAAAAAACTGACACCGGCAATAGAAAGGGCACCCTCGAAAACCCCTGAGATAATGTTTTCAAGAGAAAATATCGTACCATCAGCAATAGAGAATGTGTTGTATAAATCTGAACACCTCAGCGTTAATGGGTTAAAAATGCCAAAATAAACAAATTTCAAATTACTATATTTTGGTGAAAAATAAAGACATCCTAATACATCTAACTAGTTTTGAAAGGGGAAGATTAGTACTTTCAAATAAAAAAATATATATTAGCTAATTCCTGAAGTAATTAGGATTGTGTTTACTTTAGCCTTTAAGCTCTATTCTTTTGCGATTCGATCATGGCTTTCAGGGTTCTTTTTTTAGAAGCATCGCTTAATAAGAGCTTTAAGGCAAATATATTCAAAAATACTTATTCGTAGGGCAAAGCAAATAACATGAGAAAAAATATGGAACGCCCAATGTTGATTTATGCCATTAAGATCATGTACGGATAAAACATTTGCTAAATGTAAATCACAGGAAAATTTTCAGTGTAAGGAATAAAGTTTGTTTTACTTTGCGAAGTCCTGGAAGAGTACGGAGTCAATAGATGGTTCCTACAAGCAATAGAAACCATATATTAAATTATTATATTAATATATAATTAGGGATAATATATTAATAATGATAATAATAAAATAAAAATTGCTGAGAGAACTGAGAAAGTGGTTTGATATTACGCAAGGTGTTAGGCAAGGATGCGTTATGTACTCATGGCTGTTTATTACTTTCATGGAAAAGCGTCAAAAAACGGCCACCTTTAACAAAGAAGGTGCGGATATCACGGTAGTATGGTTACGTAGGTTAGCGTTTGCAGATTTATAAATTTTTTAATAGCATAGTCCACTGAGGACTTGTAAAGAATATTAAGTAAACCAAATAAAATAAAAATTATGATATTTGAAGGAAAGTATGAGAAAACATAATTCAACATTATCCTAAACGATGATAGAATAGAACTATTTGATACGTACGTATATCTTGGTAACATATTCACAATTGACGAAAAGATAGACGGTGAGTTAGATAGGCGTATGAACTAGTTTAAGCAGGTTACGTGTAGAGCAGGACTCATTAGCAGAAAGCAAAATGAACAAAGCAAATAATGAGATAATCCTCAAAGAGGGTGGTTTAGAGGAGACACTAGTTGATATATGTCTCGTCTACGCCGACAAGTCGCTGACAACTGATGAGTCAACATTGTCAACATAGAACGCGTTATTCGTGAAATTTCTCCAGCCGTTCTAAAAAATTGGGCCGACCAAATGAGATTTCTTAAATGTAGTCCCGGTGGACATTTGTCGGAAATTATTTTCGAAGAGTAAATAGCATACTATGTGTTACCAAAATAAACAGACAACAATGGTTGTCAACGAATTTTTGCGTTCTTTATTTCAATTATAAAGAAAAACAAAGTTAAAAAACAGCCTTTACTTCTGCATCTTAGTTTTTTTCGTACCTTGTGTCCTTTTTCCAAAAATTTAATTTTTTTATCTGAAATTTTATTTTTTACAAATGATACAAAAAATACTCATCCTATCACAAAATTGCTTACTAACAAATTTGTAGATCTTCTTTGTCTGTGTAATTTATGTAGAAATATATAAATAAACAATGCATAAATAATGGAAATTTCATTTGTCATTATTTTTGTTGCGGCTAAAGTTAAGAGTCGTTTATCAAAAAATTCTATTTAACGAACTATATCTTTTTTATTATTCCTGAAAAAGTGAACCAAAGCCTAATATAGTCTGGAAACAACGACAGACAGTACAATCATGAAATTTAGAAGAAATATTTTAGCCCCGATTGATATTCTGGTCTAATAGGATTTTAAGCTAGAGCAGAAATTCAGAATTCATTTTTTTTTAGTTTAGAAAGGAAAATGGTTATTAATGGTTAGGAAGGAAAATGGTTCATTCAATGTATATGAGAAAGACATTCTTTATATTAGAAATACTACAGTACAGTATCTTATATATTTTTTCGCGTCTTCGAGATGCATCGACTGTAATAGCGAATTAGGGAGTATAAAAAAAACTTATATTTTTTCTATGAAAAAGCGTTTAGCTTTAAGTTGGAATATAACAAGAATTTTTGTAAGACAGAAACATAAGCCTGAACAATATTATAACTATCCATCTGTTATATTGTCCGGGAAAAAGCTTTTGCTATGAAGAACCAGATTCAATTTATACTTATGAGAAAGCAATATTCTGAATATTCATGAAATGAGCACCAATAAATTCACTCATAATGAATACATCCATTGACTTTAAAGCAGTTTTTACCAATTTAATTAGGACAAATCGCAATGGTCAACAGTATAAATTAATCTTGTTGGTTTAAAATTTATATTTTTCCTTAAAAATTAAATTATTTGATTGCAAATTCAACCGATTCATAGAAAGCTTGTTTTGTTTTCTTTAAAATTCGATAGGTTTGACAATATTTAGTTTCTTTATTAGTAGAAAGTTAATCTATTTTGATTAAAAATGCAACTCTTTGATTTAAAATGTATCTTTCTAAGTTGAAGACGCATTTCCTTTATAGCACAGTAAACCCTGGAAATAAATGTTATCTTTAAATTGGAAGAAAACGCTGCAGCATGTAGATCTGACGAAAGATATAATTATATCTCACGAAAATATTTATTTGATATATGTGATATGTCAAAAGGCTGAGTGTCCACTATAAAGTATAAACTAACCAAAGTGCAGCCTGTATATTCTGTAAGTTAAGGTAAATGATTTTTTGGTTAAAATCATTTAAATAAAGTGAGATGATGTAAAAAATGTGTATTGCGATGATTTTCAAATTTATGGATGAAATTTTTTCGGTGAACCTAGACGCAGCCATTTGACATTTCACATATATCAAATAAATATTTTTATCTGGTAAATTTTATCTTTCGTTAATTGAATTTTATCCCTTGTCAGATAAAATTTATCTTCTGCTAGATAAATTGTATATTTCGTTAGATAAACGTGCTGCAGCGTTTTTATCCAATTTAAAGATATATAACATTCCTGGGGTTTACTGTGAGAGAATTCGTATTTCCGTTGACTTAAAATGTTTTGAATGAAATGAAAATCTTATGAATAAACACAAATAAATAAGTAGGACCTCAAATTAATTCATGAGAATTACACATATAAAGAGAAAACTTGAAAAAATCTTGAAAAACATTCTTTTATTGTAAACAATCAATTACAGGTTTTTAAATTCATTTTACGCTAAATTTCTTATTGATGCTTTGTTCAGAAGCACAGTAGACATTCGTATTTAATGCAAATTTGAATTTCTTTTAATGTTTTCATACCCTGAGTTAATTGTTTTTGTTACATTTTCTTAATTTCCAGATATATTCCAGCTTTCCTGGAAGATTTAAAAAAAATTTCTTGTGCCGAATCTATTCCTACTAAAGAGGGAATAGGAAAAGGGTTTTGCCCTTTCCTATTTTATATGTTTGCATTCTATTGTACTGTAACTTCTGTACGAGCTGAGAGTTTCAATTTTTGATCCGACGCTATTATCAGTTGTGTCGTTATTCAAAAATAACTGGAAGGGAAATAGGTGGCTGATAGAAAGTAAAGATTTCAATTTTTTACATCATCATCAGAGAAGGTATTAGAGTTGTGTCGAAT
>JAWWLR010222617.1:2279-12505 GCA_035041075.1 Acraspis erinacei | reverse complement strand
TTCATGTATTTAGAAAATATTCTAAATTTTGTTGACTAAAATTTGTTCTCATCTGGAAATACTTTACATTATTGTGAGAGTGATTGTCAGTAAAATTCTCTATTAAAAATTAACAATTGTATTGTTTATACACAATTATTTTGGAAGGTTTTAAAATTAGTGGTTTTTAAATTTAGGATTTTCGTTCATGATCAGAATTAATATAGAAATTCTTGCTAAGAACCTAGGTTCAATTATATTTTGCTTTAGAGCAAAACGCTCAATGGCAAAACTTTAAAAAATTAACTGATGTGAAAGCATGTGGCACGAAACATTAAAAGAAATGATTGAACAGAGAAAGGCGCATTTTCCTTTGCGAATTTCTTCTTCCCCAATAATATTCTCATTTTAAGAATATTTTCTCCCTTTGCTTAGAATATGCCTGTAAGAATATGAAGCTCTTAAAATTAGAATATCGTTTTTTCGGTGGTGCAGCTGCGAGAATCTATACACAGCTAATATTGAGTGTCATTGCAATTTATCTCGATTGTTCTCTCCTGTTTTGATTAATAAACAAATATATACATTTTTTCCAAAAACCGACATTGGTCAGTCAAATAGAATAATATTTAGATGCCGTATGCAAAAGATTAGAAAAAATATTCAGAATCAGTTACTTTCCTTACTTTCCTGAAATTTACTGCATGCAGAAACTTCGTTGACATATATTGTGTCATATATTCATTACAAGCCGAAAAATTAGTGTTCAAAAGTCGGGTAACTTGGACCCAGACTATTTTTATCCCTTAGTGACCACACATCTGTGGAGTAACATGCTGACAAAACTTAGGTCCAAAGAACTCAGGCGTCAAAAATCGCTATAAAAGGAACTATTGAATATTTTTACTTAAAATTTTTTTTAGAACTTCTTAAGAAGTAACTTTAAAAGTTCATATAGGTCGTATTGCCAAAAATTACATTTAAATATACTTTAAAAAATTTTGAAGTCGAAATAGTAGAAAAAAACTATTTTCATTTAAAAATTCATAACTTTTGTAAGTTTTGATATTAAGGGCTAAAAATTTAGTTACGTCTTCTACAGATGCACCACTTAAAACAAAATAGTAGTTCAGTGGATTATTTAAAAAGTATATTTATTTTCAGGAATGAATGACGGCAAAAAGGGACAAAATAAATCATGTGTTTTTTGTCAAAATACTCTATTGTATTACTTGTTACAAAAAATAGTTTTACAAAATATTGCTGAATTCTTGAAATTAAACATAGTAGGCATGAAATTAAGACAAAATAAAGTGATCTTCCTTTTATTGTATGTTACTACAATCATCACACATGGAGACGCTGTGCGCTTGGCAAACAGCACGGCGACAAGAATCCATAAAAAATCATCGTTTTAAAATGATATGTCTTTGAAACAAACTTTGACATTGACAAATAAACTTTCTAGACTTTATTATCTAACCCGAAGTCAATATATGCTAAAATAAAAATTGACTCCATTAAACCTTTCGAACGTATCGACCACACTTGGGTCCAAAGGACCCAACTCAATTTTTAAAAAGCTGATAAAAATAAACTAATAGTCCCAGTGTTATGCTAAACGTCCTAAAGTGTAGTTAAATTTTTCAATTATCGACGAATGTTGCAATAGACCTGCTCCCTTTGCATTAAGGTACTTAAAATTTCATTACAAAAGACTTCTAGGTCCCGAAGACCCATATGTGGCCATTAAGGGTTAATCTAAGAAATGCTTATTACAACACTGAAAAAACGATATTCTAATTTTAAGGTTATGTCTATGTGTGACTGCGCGAAACAAATGCATAATGAATCTATGTAAATAGGGATTTCAAAAATCTTTAATTGAAAAGAAAATAACTTGTGAACACCAAAGCTAGAAGTAAGCATACTTTTAAATTGAGTAAGTAAAACAATGTATAAGTTACAAAATAGTTTTCCAGTTGAAAATTATAATGTACTAACCACGTTTTGACACATTTTGATGAAAAATATTTAATTACTTGTATGTTGTACTTAGCACTTTTCTCTAACACAAAACACTCAATGTCAAAAATTACAAAAAATAAATAAACTGATTTAGAAGCACGTGGCACGAAACCTTAAAAGAAATTAGTGAACAGAGCAATAGTTCGGTGTGGATCATTCTTTTTTTGCAACGCCCACCTCGAAAGTGAGGATTTCCATGCATCTATGTGAATTATCTGCAAAGTACTTTAATGCGTGAATTTTTAATTCCGTACCTTAATTCCGTGCATTCATAGAATTCACGGAATTCAATGAATACACGGAATTCGTGGAATTTAAGAATTCTTAGAATTTAGAATTCCCTGAAATAATGGAATTCGCAGAATTAATAGTAGTCATGGAATACATGGTATTTCCGGACTTAATGGAATTTACGGATTTCGAAGAATTCGTGGAATTCTGGGAATTAACAGAAATCGTGGAACTTGCGGAATTCGTGGAATTGGCAGAATTAAAGGAATGTATGACATTCGCGGAATTTATGGAATTCATAGAATTCATGATATTCGCGAAAGATGCGGTAAAAAGGCTTGAAAAGGTGGAGTGCAGGTCGGAAATGGAAGTAGTTGATAGAGGGGAAGGTGAGAAGGAATGTATTTGGGAGAGGGTGGATAATATGATAGAAGTGAAAGTGGGAGAGCGTAGGCATGAAAAGGATGAGAGACCGGATAGAGAAAGGATAAGGGCAATGGAGTTGAGGTTGGAGAGAAGAGAGAAGGCAGATAGGAGTAAAAATGATATTGTAATAAGAGGAGTATAGGTAAATAGCCGAGGAGAAAGGAATAAAGGGAAAAATAGGATAAAGGAAATGGATGTGTAGAGAATGCTAAACAACAGGGCTAGGAAGGAGAGGAGTGAAGGGAAATTGGCGAAGGTAGGATATCGGAAAATGAAAGTAGATGAGAAAATGTGGGTATGGGACAAGGAGCAGGAAATGTTGAAGGAAGTGAAGGTTAATTTGTTTCGCGGGAAGTAGGGTGGGCGGCGGGAGTAAAGCAGGGTGGAGGAGTGTTGAAGGTGCTGTGCTGGAACGCAGTTTTCAAAAATAGATCCTCCTTCCACGTATATTATTCCTTTGGGTTCGCATTCGCTTTCTATTCCCTTATCTTCCTTCTGAACTTAATTCAAATTAAGAGACTAATTTTCTGGAAGAATTGTTAAACAGATTTTTTAAAATCCCTGTTCGCTGCGGTCTGCTATTACTGTGATTCTGTTTCTTCCTAAAATAAAAGGCAATAGAGTAGAAGGGTATGAAGTACAATAAGATTTACACACCGGATTATAAATTAATTAAAAAAGAGCAATTTGGCAGTTCCAGCAGTTCTTTGTTTTAGAAACCAAACTAGATATTACTTTCCTTCAGCCACCGCCTCTGCCAACTCCTCAGCATCGGCCCATATAACTGATCTTTTTTCTTTCTTTTCATGATTACCTTCAAACACATATGTATCACTTTTGTAAACATGTTGCAAAATCTTTTACCATTCCTTAACATGGTCTCTGTATTTCTTTCGCACTGATTTTTTCCCTACAAAAGAGCTCAAAAGATTAGTCAAAACTTTTATTTTGTCTGAAGATGATCCAGTTTAAACCTGATTAGGCTTGTAGGTTTTCATCAAATGTCGACGTTTTGAGAGCCTTGAAGTCAGAAGAAACGATTTTTACGAAGAGGTCTATCTATCTGGCTGTCTGTAGTATATAGTTTGTAGTTTGTAGTCTGCATGAAAATTAAAAATAATGAAAGAAAACTTGTTTATCCAGAAATGAGCTACAAATTTTTAATAATTATTTTTTGACAGGATGCGCAGTTTTTGTTTTATTCGTCGAAATAACTTTAAAATAAGAAAATTAAATTTTTGGCAAACGCCACAATCTATTAAGAAATAGACTAAAGGTGCTCTTGCCAAAAATAGCGAAAACTGATTCAAATTTGTCATGAATAATTTTTGATACGACACGTGGTTTTTGTTTTATTCGTAAAAAATAACATTGTTGAATTTTGAAGCCAATAAGATTAATCATTTACAGAAGAGTTAAATTTGTAAGCCAAATATATTATTTTTCAAAAAAATAGTTCATTTTCAACCAAAAATATAATTTTTGTGCAAAAAAGTGAAATTTTTAACTCAAAGATTTGATTTTTTAACAAGAAATGTTATTTTCTGCCAAATAGTTTAATATTTAAAAAAATATTTCACTTTTTAAGTTTTAAATTTCAAGAGTAGTAACAAAGCAAAAATGAATGCAATATATTCTTTTATATCTAACAAAATTGATTTTTTGGGCTGCAATTACAATTTCTTTTTATATTTATATTTCATTTATTTTAGAGAAAAATATTTATCTTACTCATATTATCAATCTTCCAGCAATAAAAAACTCACAAAAATTAAATGTGTATTGAACTTTCGAATACATAGAGTTTAGTAATTGCAGTGACAGGTTATGATCATTTTTTTTAGACTACCTATTTCACGTAGACTTCAATTGTAGTTAGAAAGCTCGTTATTCACATATACAGAATATCTAGAGGTGGTTCGCATTTTTTACTTACAGCGTGGGAAAGTAAATAGGGACGATCAATGTAATCCTTTAAAATTTTTAATAGAAATGTGATAGATTGAACAGTCCTGTGGTCTTTCAAAGTCCATAGCTCAAATTTATCGAAAAGTTCAAAATATTCGGCCCCCGAAGGTGGATACTGCCCATTTACCTTCCAATTTATAAATTTCAAGAATTTTTTTTGGCACTTATCGATAGTATCAAACAAGTATTTAGCAGAGGTGTACTAGACATCAGATCCGTATTCATGTTTTGATCGAACTAGGGCAAAGTAGAGAGCTTTTATCTCAAGCGGGTTTTTAAATGAGCGACATGTTCGAATTTTGAATCCCAATACACTATTCGCCTCTCTAAGGATGTAGCCAATCTGTATGTTAAATCGAAGAGCATTATCTAGGTTTAAACCAAGATCTAAAATAAAATTCACTTTCTCAAAAGTGCACCCATTTCTTTCATAATCAAAACCAATAATATTACTTTTACGAGTAAATGATATCACCTTGCATTTAGAAATATTTATATCGAAAGAATTTTCAGCGCACCATCTTACAAAGATATTAATATTTTCTTTTAATTTTTAACAGTCCTGAACATTATCAAGAGGAAAAAATAACTTTGTATCATCAGCTTAGGGAAGAATTTATACGGTTATCATTGCTTCGATATCATTAATGTAAATTAAAAAAAGCAATGGTCCAAGATTTGATCCTTGAGGAACGTCTGAAGTTGGGGTAAATGGGGTCGATGAATATCCGTTATACTGAACAATGTGATCCCGATTTATAAGGTACGAATTCAAAAGTCTTATCAATTTATCTGATAACGGTAGATCTCTTATTCTATCTAATATACGACTATGGCTTATGCAGTCAAATGCCTTGGACATGTCCGTATATATAACATCAACTTGTTGGTGAGTTTTCAAAAAATCTCTGTCATTTGGACTAAGGATAGCAAATTTGAGTTTGTATATCTGTGAGGAACAAATCCGTGCTGAGAGGTAGATAGAATTGGAGTTTTTTTTTAAACGGGACATATGCGTAACTTTTTCCACTGATCAGGAAATGAGCCCGTTTTTATCGCCAATTTTATAATAAAGTCCAGAGGATCAATCAGAAAATTAGCACAATTTCTTAATAGACATCTAGAAATTGAGTCAATACCAGTAGTGAGTTTATCTGAAAGTCTGCACAGATTAGATATTAATTGTTCTCTAGTGATTTCAATAATATCGCCGAGATAATTTTTCGGGTTTGTGTTAGTTACTAAAGACGATAAAGTATTTGGTTTGTGAACTCTTAAATAAAAATGCAAATGCATGAACAATTTCCTGTCGATTAGCAAGCTCGTTGCCTTCGTACTGCATAATTCCTGGTATTCTTGAGACTTTTCTGAGGTTGTATATATGTGACCAAAATGTATTGGGTGATTCAACAATTTTATTTTCAACATTTATTTGGTAATCATCGTATAGCACGTTCGTCTTGATCTTAATATTTGATCTGAGTTCTTTAAAAATATTAAGGTAGTAGACGTTTTGAGTATTCTTATATTTCAATCTGTAACTATCTTTTTTTTTGAAGGTCTCGGATAAGTTGTTTTGTGTACCAAGGCGGATATTGATTTGTAATCAATAATTGATGATATAAACCGACCTCTTTGTCAAGAATTTTATATAATTCTTTGTAGAATTTGTCTAAAGCATTGCCGACATTGTCTTCTAAATAAAGAGGCAACCAGTCAACTGAGGCAAGACTAGAGGCAACACCTGAAAGATCTTTATTTTAAAATTTATATCGTTTAGAGTTTGAATTTATTGGCATTATATGCTTTACAGAGGATCGCGGTAAATGTGCTTCAAAACATAAGACTAAGAGGGGGTGGTAGTTATCTACTGGTAAAATAGGTAACTCACAAGATGATACTTCACATGGAAATGTTGAAAGGACAATATCAAGGTACCTATTGTTTACATTGTGAACGTCATTAAACTGATTAAGTTGATGTAGATCCTGAAAAGCGATAAGCAAGGCTGATTTCCTGTCAGTGGTACCTAAGGTTACAACATTTTTTAAATTTGGCATGTTAAAGTCACCTACAATTAATAATTTATTATTCCAGATCGATTGTAAGCCGGTCATGGCATCAAAAAATGTTTCAACTTCCTGAATTGTTGCATCTGGAGGAATGTATGTGCCAATTATTATACAAGGAATACCCTCAAGGATAACTTTTATTGCAACTATGTTAACTTTAGGTACTACACTTATTATCGAGCTTATATCTAACTGGCCTGAGATAAATCTAGATTTTACGGCAATAAGTACACCCCCACCTCCTTTATCCAGCCTGTCATCTCTATAAACATCAAATAGATTAGAATAAAAAAACTCAGAAGTCTTTACTTGAGGTTTGAGCCAAGTTTCAGAAAATATTAAAAAATCATAATTGGAGATATCAGGAGACGTTATAAGTAACTTAAATTTAGTATTTATGCCCCGAACATTTTGATAATAGATGGTGATATCATTTAATAAGCTTAAATCTACTGTATGCGCGTGAGTAATACTTAAGGTGTTGTTGTTTACGTTGTGTGTGAGGTGGTGGCTCTGGGTGGACGCTCGTGTTTGGTAATTATCTTGGGCTCTCCGTGGTGCATGATCAATTGAAGGTTCTTCTCCCCACGCGCACGACGTTGCTCCATAGTTTTTTTCAGCTCGTTGTAGCTCGCTCGCTGAGCTGGCGTATGATCGGGTGTGAGACTCATTGTGACACGATCTTCTGTCAGCTGTTGTTCTTTCCTCCACCTCCAATATTTGTGAAGCATAGATTGTGCTGCATTTTCGGTCTCGAAGATGATTTTGATAAGGCGTGGAGGTCCGGAGACCTGCGGATATTTACCGATCCTTAAGCATTTAACACTGCATGGATTGTGTTCATTTGAGATTTTAGACAGGAAGTTACTGACAACATCATTTAATTTAGGGTCAGGTTGGGAATTACCAGGAGATTTTATCAATTCGGGACATCCATGCAATATTAAATGTTTCTTACGTGACGTTCTATCGGAAACTTCCATCAAGTATCTTGAATAATTAACAGTGTCCTTGGGCGAGTTTTCAAGTTCCTGGACTTTAACTTCCAGGGTGTCGATACGATCTAGTGCTGTATTTAATTGGGTGCCATATATGTTAAGCTTCTCTGAGAGTGTCTCGGTTGAGTCTTTCAATTCAGCAGATATTGTCTCTCGATGTTTCTCTAGGAGTTCTGATGTAGTCTTGGTGTGTTTATTTAGTAATTCTTCTAGGTCTGTCTTCGTTACGTGACCAATCTCAGTACAAGCCGAGGTATTAGTGTTCCTGAACACAGGAGAAGAGGATCGGGGTTTATATTCACAACATTTCCTTTTCCCTGATTTTTGACTTGTAGCCGGCCCGATGCATCCAAGGTGGTAGTACACACCACATGGACAATGGAAAGAGTCCTCTGCAATGTCTGAATTGCAGTGATCGCAGATTACCTTTGTGTCAGGAATGCTAAGAGGAGTTATTTGTGAGCACAACTATGAATATGACTGAGAGCGGTGTAAGTGCTTGCAGCATTACGTTATGTTCCGACCACGTGTCTACGAGATGTGAAGTTCCACTATATGCACTTATATATTTAAAAATTTAAGCCCCGAATTAAGGTAATCATAGCGTATTCACAATGTAAGTATGGAAAACTAGAAAAGAAACTTAAGCACAAGCACTTTCAATCTATAAAATAAGTCACTTTTCATTGCGAGAATGAGCTTTTGCTCACAAAAATTTTTGGGCACTGATAATCCTGTTTAAAATCAACAAAAAACAGAAATTTTTCTTCAAATTATTCAGTGATGTATGGTAAATCTACGTAAACCAACCTAAACCATGTAACTCAAATTTTTAAAACTATAAATAAAAAAAAATCCGTAGAGGAAACTATACGCACAGCTCACCGCGACAGGCTCAGGTCCGTGGTACAGGCTATATTTTTTTGGTAGATTTGAACGATTTTTTTTAGAAAATCTAATAATTTAATTTTTAAGATCCTTGAACTCTTCAATTTTTAAATTGAATTTTGGGTTGAATAATACATAAACAAATATAATATTAATATAGTATTAAATATAATATAAACTATAGTATAAACTATAGGGGCTGACAGTGTAATTATTTTTTTATATCAAATATGTAATAAAAAATATCAGAAAAAGTTGCCTAGTCTATATGCACTTTATGTAATTTTATCCATAATATCGAATGCTGCTATTAGTTTTTGCAAACCTGAGATTTTAAAACAAATCTTTTGAAGACAAATTTCTGGAACTATTAAGTTTAAATTCTTTTTAAGAAAAAACATTTATCATTATAATTTCTTCATTCGGATATTAACTTTCCTACTACTATGTGAATTGGACTTCCCATAAAACTTAATAGGTTAAAAGAAAATTATAAAATTTATCAGTTATTTCAAATATTTTCAAATGTATATTGGAAAAAACTAATTATTGAGTCAATGCATTTTCTGAATATCAGAGTTATAGAGGGGTCTATAGATTCATTTTTTTTCTTCTCTGATCTTTAAATAACTTTCCTATTCTCAGTTTCTCTTGGATTTGATAATTACAGTTGTCTACATGCGAGAAACTTTTGGTAAGTATTATTATTAGTTTTAAACAAATTGTAATATCAAATAGTGAGCCTCGAATATTCGCTTCTAAAGTATCTCTTAATAATTATTAAGATGAAAATTATTTCTGTCTCCTTATAAATATCAACACTAAGCTTTTTTATTCAATGGATTTACAAAATTAACAATTGATATTGAATGCAAAATTTTAATATAAATTCTAAACATTGAAAACGTTAGTTGCAGAAAATCAAACAAGCTTTTTCTATCTATAAGCGTCAACAATTTTTTGTGTATTTTTTATGTATTATCAAATAGGTGATTGGCGCTATTGTAGCAAAAAATCAAAGCAGACTTTCTCGACGAATAAAAAGAAGAGTTTCAAAATAACTTGTGGCTGGTAATTCTTAACTGATTTTTGATATTTTTTTAATTCAATATTCAATTTTGAAGGGATTCATGCATTTCTTTTTATTTATCTTTCGGAAAAATGTTGTCTATGATCAGTATTGCCAGAATGTATGCATGGGATAAGTTATAAGCAAGAAAATATTAGGACATTTTTAAGCTCATCGTTATACGCAAATTAACTTAAGAAATAGTCTACACTATAGATTATTCGTTTGAAAAATAAATTTATGCCTCAAAATTAATTGCTTTCATAAAAAAAATCAAAAAATTTGCTACGCGATATTTTTTATTAACTTTATAAGCAAATGCCGAATGTGGACATTTAATGGCAGAAAGAAATCTTTTTTCGCTTAATTTTCCTCAAATTATGTCGCCATTGATGTTCAATCGTAATATCATTAAAAATCACTGGGGACATCATTTAAGTATAATTAGGCAAAAAAATATTTCTTTCTGCCTTTGGATGTCCATACTTGCCATTTGTTTATAGATTTTGTTGATTAAATTAGTAAAAAGTATCGGATGCGAGCGATTTCTTTCGCCCTTTAAATGTC
>JAWWLR010222609.1:0-12507 GCA_035041075.1 Acraspis erinacei | reverse complement strand
CCCCCCCCCCCCCCCCCCCCCCCCCCCCCCCCCCCCCCCCCCCCCCCCCCCAGAAAATGTTAAAACACATTTTTTCATAAAAGGATCACACGAATTTCATGATCAGAACATACGTTATAAAAAGTTCAGTGAGACTAATAAATGAAAAAAAAGAAAAAATCCTGAAAATAATACGAACAAAAAATTGTATGATCTCAGAAACCGGTTGCGTAACCGGCATAACCTCAATAATCCTTACATATATTAAGTAATACAATACTTACCTCCGGTAAATCGTATCTAATTCAATCTGTTCCTCTACACCAGTCTTTTCCAAACTAGTGCTGCTGGCAGATTAGACTGCCGCCGGCAGGAGTCAGCCACCCCGAGCCGGGCAGCTTGGCAGGCTCCAAGGTAGGCTCCCCGCTGCGAGCAGAGGGCCACTTTCGTATACCTACCACGAATGACCCTTTCATTGTTATGAAATCACAATAACTCAAATTATAAAGACTGAGCTCAATTAATTTTTAATTAGTTGAATGATTTTGTGATATAATTTAAAGTAAACGAAAACAAAGTTCTTGAAAATCGTTTAATATTCGATCTAGTAAATGAAAAATTTACCGATCTTGTGAATGTAACAAAAGTGCTATAACTCTTGAAGTTATTATCCGACTTTCTTCTATCTTTTTTTAAAGTTCCTTTCATAATCTAAAAAACCTAACGTACTCGATTAAACTTCAATTTATTAATATTTTACCAAATTTTCATTTACCTCAAGTGGCTCTAATTCTTTTACAACGGAAAGGTCACGCGAAGCAAGTAACCGAGATTAACGACCGGCGTCCAGTGTCTCTCTTGAGTTCCAGTATTGTGAAAAAATTGGAGGGTGGCGATCCTGCCGCTCCCCAGAAAGAGCGAAAAAAGTTTGGGAATCGCAACTCTACATCGTCGCACAGTGGGACCAAAACCAGAAAAGCTGGTGAAAAGTAGAAAATGTTCATCAAATGGGCCAAATCGTCTTACTTGGAGGTTTTTGGAGTCGCTGATTACGAATCCGATGTCAAAAATGCAAAAAAAATGGCAGATCCAATATGGCGGATGGCTATGCTAAATTTGTATTGCATTTTTTTTTAAATTTGTATAAGGGGGTTTTCTAGGTTGCTGATTACGAATCCGATGTCAAAAAACAAAATGGCGGATCCAATATGGCAGACGATTGCTAAATATATATATATATATATATATTTTTTTCAAAATTGGTGTAAGGGTGTTTTCGAGGTCGCTGATTATGAATCCAGTTTCAAAAATTTTAAAAAAATTCGGATCCAATATGGTGTACGGATTACCTATTCATATTTAATTCTAATATTAATCGATATGAGGGTGTTACAATATTGTTTATTTAAAACAAAACAATAATTTACCTACTCGAGGAATGGCGTACGGCCAACGATCCTCCGGCGAGGATCGTGAGGAACTCGGTTACGCTCTTCTTAAAATACGGCCTCCAATAATACCGAGAGAGTCGAGAGCAACACGGTTACGCTCTTCTAAAAAACGGCCTCCGATCCTATGGAGAGGATCGAGAGGAAATCGGTAAAGAGCTGATTTAAGGTACGGCCTCCGATCCACCGGAGAAGATCGAGAGAAACTCGGTAACGCTCTTGAAAATTTTTTTAAAAGAAAGAACAAATGGGAACAAATTTTAATTAAGTCTTCCCCGATCCTGCACGAGGATCTTTCGCAAGAAAGGGGACCCGGAAGTGATTAAAATATTTAAGGCTGCGATCCTGCAGAGAGGATCGTTAGCAGTGGACCTTTTTTGGATACAAATTTAATATAGCTTCCCCGATCCTACAGGAGGATTTTGGGCAAGAAAGGGAAACCGGAAGTGATTAAAAGATTTCAGGCTGCGATCCTGCGGAGAGGATCGTCAGCGGGTGGGCCTTTTTTGGACAAGAATTTTAATGAAGTGTTCCCTGATCCTACAGAAGGATCGTGGGAAAGAAAGGGGACCCGGAAGTGACTAAAATATTTTAGGCTGCGATCCCGCAGAGAGGATCGTCAGCGGGTGGAGATTTTTCGGAAGGGATTAATACCTCAAATCTTTGTAAGGCACTTACCCTTGACGAGTCCAAGGGGTGAGAATCCAGTGGGGGAGCCTCCATGTCCGAACTCTCTGGTGCCTCCTTCAGAGTCCTGGGTGAAATTTCCTTGGCTGGATGAATAAAAGAGGGAGGGGGCGGGTACTGGGTTCCGCCATTCCCTAGAGTAGGGTTTGCACACGCAGACAAAACGGCCTTCTACTGGTAAACAAATTTATTAATAACACTTTTATAAACGGCCACTCGAATTTCGCCGACCGTCGATGGGGAGCACAGCGATACTGCGAAGAGCGGAGCGAAGTGTTCACCTTGCTATGGCCGGAGACGAATTAACTGTATGACGTACCGAGGAGACGATGGCAGGTAATTCGAGCGAAAAGAGGTGCCCGCTGAGCCGCGGTAGAAGATCAACTAAAGTGCTGACGTACCGAGAGCGCGATGATATATGGCCAGAGCGGTGCGTGCAGCTCGCTGAGTCACGGTAGTATATCAACTGACGAACTGCCCGCGGGACTGAACCTCGTTCCGGGACCCGTTCGTCACGCCGAATGTGGCGTAACTTACATACTAAATAGGAAGTGGGAGGTTGAACGCGCGAATGTTCACATAAGGAAGGGATTGAGAGCTGTCATTCTTTTTGAGGACAACAGGAAAGTCGAAAAGACCATTGTCTAAACAATTTGTCTTTTTTTTGTGTAACAAGGGGTTCTTTGAGTTCACTGAATACAAATTCAAAATCTAAATTATTAAAATGTATTTATTAAAAGGCTTAGAAGTAAGAGATATATAAAAAATGACATTCTTCAATTTTCATCATAAGAAGATTCAGATTCAACGTCTGAACACTCGCTGGTTTCATGAGAGGAAATCTCCGACATTTCGATATCAGGCGCAACTAACATTGTAGCTGCTTCTGGTAGCAACGAACGTCGAGCAGTGTTCCCGTAGTTTGTGCTACCAAATCCAGGTTTCGGTTGATCGATTATTAGACCTAACTGCATACGAAAACCTTTTTGTATATTTTTTTTACGCGTCTCTACCTTCTCTTTATCTTCACTACCGCGAGCTTGCCATTTTTTCACATCTAGTCTATATGATATACATGCAAAGAACATTCGAAAAATCTAATCCAGGCATGCAATGTAGACAATCCGTGATGAAGGTCTAGGATTTTTCCATATCACTGCCTTTGCATTTGTTATTGTATCAATTGATATAAGCTGTAATGGTACAAGAGATGTAAAAAATTATTGGTATCATCAAATTTACCCACATAATCATCACTGAATTTCTGCTTATATCTACTCTGATCTGAGGTGCCGTCACAACCCCATTTGCAAATGAAAGTTAAATTTTTAAGTTTTTCCATGAGTAAAGTCTTTATGACCTCAATTTGAGTCGACAGAATACGATCAGTGGTATGATCAAGAAGAGCCTGGATATTAACTTCTGCTTTAGTTTCAGTTATAATTATATCTGATTTCGAAGGGTAGCATTTGATTTTAGCTTCATGTACATATTTATACGGCGGATACAACTTACAATTGTTTTCCTTATTAATATTTCGGAGACCCTTATAATGTGATTTTGATAACTTTTGCACTACAATTAGTGAAACAGCTGAATCAGGGGAGAGAGTACTCTCAGAAATAGAACTGAAGGATGCCCTATATTTTCTATATTTCGAAGGAGTTCCTAAAGCGACATCTTCAACGACTTTTGCTCATTTTGGTAGCATAGGACAATTCTTCTACGTTTACCTGTGATCTTAAGTCCTTGGTCCGCTTTCGTTTCGTCCGATCACTGACTGTTGTAAATTCTAAAGTGGGTCTACCTGTACCTGTTGTTGCCTTTAAATCCTGTTTATCTTCAGTTTCTTCCAAGGGCAAGAAGACGTCGATCCATTCAGGGAAAGTTTCAAAGAATTTCTTTTCCAATCTTCCTACTTGTTGCAACTTTTTCTGCAATTCATAAGCCAATCTTCGAATGCTGGATTTCGTCTTGTCTGATAAAACAAATTGTCTTTGCAATTTCAGATATGTAAGTCAAAATTGAAACTAACAAAAATGTAAAAACTCTGCAAACAAGAAATTTTTCAAACAGTTTTTTTGAGCGCCGGTAAACAAGCTGCGTGTATATCGATTCGAAATTAATTATACTTTTTTAGGAGCCCAATACGCTACCTTTAGGCGCCGTAGCGATTTCGAATGCCAGAATTTGTTATTTTCGATCCACTCTAATATATATATATATTTATTTTTGTTTACTTGTAATTGGGAAATCAATATTGATATCTTAAGCTTGATAGACGAAAATGAAAATATTGATTAGCATACGCCAACTATTTGCTCGTAACTGAAGAGAGAAAAAATTGAACACATGCAAAATTTATTCTTTAGCAATAATATCTTTGGATAAATTTGCTTTACGGCGTGTTCAAAAAGATTTTCTTGATCGTATAACAAGCACATGTTCCGGCCGGTTTTGTCTAATTATTAATAATATCAATATTCGCACATTAAAAAATGTTATGCATCACATAACCGTATCGAGTTCTGCGAAACATATCATTTCTGTACTTTAAGAATTTCCTGCGAGCAATTTTACCGTGTATTTCAATTAAATTTGTTCTTTAATTGATAAATATTCACAGTTGTGCTAATTTAATTACCGCAGCCAATAAAAATGGAGTCAAAGCAAATTTTGTAGCGGTTTACAATTTTTCGAAATGCTGCCGCAAATGCTGTTTCATATACGCGCCCGCAATTGCGCCCCCGGATGCGGTCGCAAATTTTCAGTAGGGTGATTACGAATCCGTGCTCAAAATTTAAAATAACAAAATAGTGGATCCAATTAGGCATTTGAGTATTCTAAATAAATTTGTGATTTTTTCAGTATTGTTATAAGGGGGGTTTCGAAGTTGCTGTTACGAATTTTTTTATCAAAATAAAAATATATTATTTATTCATATAAAGTCAATGCGACCTCGCCCAGTGGCGGGTTATATTTCGTAAGTATCAGTTTTAATTCTCTGAATTTCGGCGGGTGGTGCATACGTTCAAATATGAGCCTAGCCCTACACGTGAACTCTGCGATAGTTTAATTCTTCTCGAGTTTCAATGCATGGACCTCGATAAGAAGGTCGGCGTTCTCTTTCTTTACGTCCCACTCATACCGGAAGGCGCGTAAAAATCTCTCCACGTATGCCATGAGCCTTAGTTCACCAAGTACCACGACCTGTACGAACCCTCAAAACCTTTGCCAAACATGGGATGAATAAATCTCTGTGAATTCCACTGATACTCAAATAATCCTGGACGATCAGCAGGAATTGTTCAAGATTCCGCTCGGTCCTTCGAAAGGAAATCTTCCAGGAACTAACTATGTGACGAGGAGGACAGTCGCTTTCGCTTAAGTCATATTCACGTCAGGAGAATAACGAACCTATTCTCCGTGTGGTCGACATGTTTGAATTCCAACTTGACAGCGGAAAACCACGTAAATCGTTCGAGCGGAACGAGACACGACCTATGCTTTGACCATTATTTTGATCATTTTGGGAACCATGTCCCTCACTACCTATCATTTCGCGACATCGTTGTTCCGAGACGAAAATCTCCTTGTCGACTATTTGCCCATTCGCATTTGGTTCACCAACAACGATCTTAATTAACCGTGGAACTGTGCTTTGACTTCCAAAATCGAAATTATTCATATTTGCGTTTTGTGAACAATAATTGTCGCGGGGGAGTCGACAAACCGCGTTATGAATTCTTGGCTGAGGCACTGAGTCCTCATTCTCAAAATGCACGTTTCTGAGTTCCCTTTTCAACGAAACCATTTTATTTTTAATGGTTAACGAACTGACAATCGGCCTGAATCTCTAGGTTCTGGTTGCATCCCGATCTCAAACGAAACGAGCAAAGCAACATTTTCTGCGTTGAACTCGTCGTCCGCAAAATAATACGGACGTTCTCTATCATAGGGCATATTTGATCAAATTTCTCCCCCTTCGGACTTTTGACTGTGGAATACGCGAAGGGAGGTTGTCACGATTGATAGCGTGACTTTGCCAATATTGTTTTTGATCCGACGATAGTAGCCTCTCCAATAGCTTATTTTGTTGAGAGCTTACATCTTCGAATCGGGTTGCCAATATTTGAATTCTGCATTTTAAGATGCTGTAATTCTGATCTAATCTGGAATTAACTGACCAAGGACGGGTAGGAGTCGTTGTACGTGAGGCCCTTCCACTACCCGGACCCGTGAGGAAACCGGTGTTAGGTGTTTGAATAACCGGCTCGACATTCAGCGGGGCCCGCGTTTTCGTTTCTGTCTCGCTCAGGTCGTGGCCGGACACCGTCTCGATAGTTTGCCCCAACGAAACCGTCTGATGAAGGTTTCCGAAACATTTCCGAACAAGCGCGATCTCATTGTTGAGTCAAGATCAATTCAATACAGAGAGAGAAAACAAAATCCCATGTGATCAATCTATGAATCTTCAGTCGAACACTAGGGTATAGCCTGAATCAGCTGACAAAATCAATTTCGGTTTAAATTTGACTGATCAGAAGAATTTCGGATTCAACTGAAAAATCTTAAATTCAAACTCCGAAACAAAAGCAGAACAGGGCCCGGAGGTATTTTGAACCTGTTTAATAATCAACCCCGCTGATGACCTGCAAAAAAATTCAATAAATTGATCAAAACAAAATCCGGTCTTATTTATTCAAACGAAGAATCAGAACAAGGTATGACTTTCATCTAATTGTTATAAAAGACATCGTGAAATTCGGGACAAATGATCAATCAATCAATTATTGGTCGATGAGATGTATTTTAATTTTCATTTAGCTAATAATAAGGAAACCGATCCTTGTTTTATTTTGGTAAAAAATCAGAGTAAAATCTCATCTCTATTCTATTAATTTTCTGCATCAGAACAAGATCTGATCTTTACATGATTTTTAGAAATCAATTCTAATCGATCAATTTTCTCGATATCAGGGCAAGACCTAATTCCGACAATTTCTTCTAATAATTTTAAATTTAATTAAAGGGTTCGAAAAACCAGGGCAATACCTTCGCTAGTCGACAACAGTCAATTTGTTTTCAATACGCCTTTGATTTCAATTTTGTGACTAAATTCGGTAGTAAATAACCAGGATGAGATCGTCGAAGCAGATATATTTATTTCATATGGGAATTTTCAATGTTTCGTCTTAGTCGACGAATAAGTATAAATTTTCAAGCCTTTATTCGACTTGAACTCGTGCATTTGCGCCAAGTATTTTGATTCAATTTTTTAGTTTCCGTCGAACTATCAGAGCAAGATCTTTATTGATCGACTTTGACCGATAACAAGGTTTTAGATTCCGGACATTGTCGAATTTACATACAGATACCAAATAATTAATTTCTCTAGGTGAATTACAAATAAATTTTCATAACCCTAAAAGTGTCAAATAAATTTCAAATACTGTGTTCACAACTCGTGTAAATTTCTATATTACTGAAAAGCATTTTAAATTCATGCGTAATTCGAAAGCACTGATCATATTTTAATAAGTCGACTACCCAACCTGACCTCACATTGGGCGCCAAATAAGACAGAATAAAATGTTGGGGTTAGGTTTGACGAAAGATAATATTAAATTTTACTTCTCCAAAATGTCTCCCTTCTTTTGGCGTGGCTTGGGTCATAACCGGCAAGTCTCGATTGAACAAATGTTATTAATTGAATACTTTGAGACCGAGCTAATTGTATGTCCAACAAGTAAGGAAATTTGAAAGCACAAGTAAGTGCAGAAACTACGCAAAGTAGGGTAGGTCGATTGAGTGGACCCAGCAATAATTTAGAGGGACTACAAGCGAAATTCCAGAGGTACATAATATATTAGAATTCATGGATAATTTAATTACTTACATGTTTGCGTTACTACAATTCTGATATTTAAACTCCTGTCGATAATTTCAATTAGTATTCCAACTGAATTCAAATATCCGTCTATTTTCAATTTTATAATTTCCTGTCGACAATTTCATACTGTCATCTCGATGTCGAAGAATATGTTGGTAATTGAATTATTGAATTCTTTATGTCTTCGTCACTTTCCTATCACAAGATAAATATAAAAATCAAGAGGTATTAATTCTATCATTTTCTAAAAAACCAGTAAGAAAGCGAGAATAATCAGGATCAAAATTAAGTATCCTTACGTTTAGCGGAGAAAATTCCATGCGCACGAACATTTGCACCTAGCGATTATTGAAGGGATAAATAATTGGGAAGATGCTTCAAGATGGAGTCTCAGCCACGAGAAATCGCAAGTATTAATTATTATCGCCTCGATGAAACAAAAGTGATCGTTCTTCAATATCCTCACAGAACATCTTGGCTTCGTGAAATCAATTCGCGATTCTCCCTTCGTTACTGCTTGCACGGACTTCTAAAATATCGTTAGCATTCAAAATCCGCTGGACATTTACATTTGGAGTTGACGTAATTTTTCAGAACAAATTTTTTTACCAATATACTATTAACGCCACGCGTTTCGTTTTCTCGGCGAGTACGTAAATAGTGGCATGAAGTTTTGGCCCTCAAGGCTCAGGATGTACAACTAAAATGGACGTAATCATGATTCTCCGCTTTCACTTATCATAATTTGCGACATTTTGTATCTTAATTTTTAACTTGTAAGATTTTTCTAAGTACACCAGCACTATTGCCTATTTATTATACGTCAATTACGACTTTAGTCAAAATATTCAAGAAGGGTTGTTTCTTTCTTTTATTTTTATAATAATCAGACCTTGCCTTTCGGTCTGTAATCGTGAGATTCGTTATTATGTTTTTGTTACATTTACACGGCGCAGCGCGCCGTGCCACTAGCACTGAGTTGGACTGCCGCTCACGCACACACGACTCTTTATTCCGCGTTCCTGATTGGTCCACCTTAAATATTTTATAGCTCAAGATCTAAAACGTAAACTGATTTTTGGAAAAGGAATTTTCTATTTTTTTTTTTAAATTTGTATACAGGTATATAAGTACGGCCACATAAGTTTGGGACACTGTGTATAATCCTATATTTGGACCCACTGTGTTATACGGTAGCAAGACATGGACCTACCACGAAAAGGATAAGATTAACATTAGCATGGTTGGAATGAAGTTCCTGCGCACTGTCTGCGGTATGGGCATTTTGAGAGAATGAAACAAGAACGACTGGCAAGACAAATATATTTAGTTAAATTAAATTATAGTGGACCCAGATGCAGAACGAGGCAATAATGGTGGGAATGTGTGAATGAGACTCTAAGTTGAAAAGATATGAAAAGCCACAGAAAAACAAGAACTTTCATGAGAAAATGTACGGATGTAAAGAAATCTAAAGAGGTATGCCAGGACAGGAAAATGTGTCGACAAATAGTTTATAAGAAATGCATTATGTTTCTCAAAGGACATTAAGAAGTCAAAATGGGATAGCACTTCGAAGAGAGATAATTCAGAGTGTCTGGATTCGCAAAATATATTTACCTAATTGAAATTCCAAACCTTGGTTTTCTCACATAAAGTCAATAATACCAAATTAATAATATTAAATCCTCATGTTTTTTAAAGCCGGAAAAACGATGGCCAATGAAGTAAATACACAAATTATACATATTTACTTTTAAATGAGCTATTTATTTCAATTTGAGCTAAAACTGAAATGACCTAAAATACCAAAAATATCCATTGTCACAAAAAAATAGTATTAGGTATTCAATATTGTGCTCCAATCTTGGACTTCAGTTGAAAGTGACCTCGGGATTTCAAAAACCATTGTTTCTACAATTTTGAGCCAAGAGAATTATTGAGTGAAAGTCGCACAATAAAATTTGAAATCAATCAGATATAACTCGAAATGGTTGTACAATGTGATTACTGGGGATAAGTTTTGGGTTTATGGCTATGAACCTGAGATAAAGACCCAATATTCGCAGAACTTTATTTGTGGAAAAGTGGCTAATGAATTCTTCACCAAGACAACGCTCTTGTTTATTCATCGCAGCTTATTAAGAATTTCAGCTGAAATCCATCTTTACAAAACTTCGATAGTCTCAATATACTCGTGATCCAGCAACCTGTGATTTCTGATGTTTCCCAAATTGAAGTATCCTTACTGTTCACTGTGTTTCTCTATCAGGAAGGTGTGGTGCACAATGAATGTGTTCCAAATGGTCAGACGGTGAACAAAGGGTATTATTAAGAAATTCTGAGCGATTATTTGACTTAGTAAGAAGGAAAGGGCTTGATTTGTGGAAAAGTGATGACTGAATTATTGACCATGCCAACGTATTTGTTTATTCATCTCAGCTTATTCAGAAATTTTTGGTGATATCCGGCCTTACAAAACTTTGGCAGCCCCAATACAGTCCTGACACGGCTGCGTGTGATTTCTGGCTATTTCCCAAATTTAACAATGTTCTAAAGGGATACCGATTTCAAGCCGTAGAAAAAATAAAATATAATGCGACAAAGCAGCTCTTAGCTATTCCGAAAGGTTGAATTAAGGAGTGCTTCCGAAAGTTGGAAGAACGCTGGAAGAAGGTTGTGGCTTCCAAGGGGACTTCTTTGAAGGGGAAATCAACGTCATTGACAAGAATTAACTCTTACTTCCGGTATGCCATAAGTTCAAATACTTTCCGGATAGTCCTCGTAAAGATTGCTATTTTGAGTTTGTTTTATCTATGCTGTACAGGTAAAAATTTTCACGAGAATTCTTGATCGAAGTTGAGTCAACTTATGAAATCTATTTGCAAGTACAACATACTGCTAATAAGAAATTGTTCTTCATCCATAATTTCTCGCCTCCTTTGACCTGATGGTTGCATAGGTATCAGTTCTCCATTAAAGCACTGCTATACTTCTGACGGATCTAAAATAGCAAGACCGATAAAGCTTCCAAAAAAGGACCCATTTTTGATTTTGTGTTTTATATGTATTGCTCAACCCAAGGTCTTAAATTTTTCTTCACCAATATTGACTTAAATTAAATTGAAAACTTTCAACTTTTATGATAAGAACGGTAATAACCTTCTTTCCGAATCACCCTTACTCCTTTCTTGTCAGGTCCGCACGTCGACAGAAATTGACAGGTGAGGGAAGATGACTGCTATTCGGTTGGTCTCACATTTGATTTTGATAATAGGACGCAAGTTGACAACAGCCCATAGTGGCTACGGTTTTTCGGTCACGATTTGGCAATGAAAAAACCTACCTAAAATCCGGAACGATTATTTTACATAAGGGGAAAAAATGTCTCGGGAACAATATATTTGTCTTAAAGTTACTCCATGATTCACCTCCAGTCCCTTGACCTGTACGTTGTGGGGCCTATTGTTCCGGCCGATACAATTCCTCGCATTACAGTCTTCCTCAAGCCACACTGTTACAGCCTTCCTTAAGCAAGCAGTGAAAAGGCAAATTTTGTTCTTCTTCGGATGAACGAAGAAAAATATATACACCAATAAGAGCAATGTGATGCCAACTTGAGACGTGACGTCGTTTGGCTTAAAATTAGAAGTTTTGTGGTTTGGCGTATCAACAGAATATTCAATTTTTAGAAAGCATTTTCGATGGATAAAACCATAACTGTTGGTCAAGGAATGTGGTGTTAAATTTCAGACAATTCTAATACTTTCTCAATCATAAATGATGAGAATGTAAAAAATGAGTCTGAATTTAAAATTGATCAATTTTTAATACTACTTTGCTCTTCTCTGCCTCTCCTTTCTCTTTCTAATACCTCTGTTTCTAACTGCACCTCCTACTGCTTGCTCCATGGTTCGTATCCATGGTTCGCTGCTTGCTTGAGGTGTCGGTAATAAAATTTCATTGTCTTCTTTTTTTTATAATGGATCCAAACTTCAAGATTTATTTAACTGTCAATTAACCTGTTTACATAGAATTTGGATCTAGAGAGGATTTTACATTTTTTGCACAAGGTCCAATAATACAATTAACGCACTAATAAACACACTAAAATAAGATACAGAGTTATTTTGCCTGCATTGTTAGTTTCACTTAAACTACCATTCCTGTCGGGGTTGCATCGCGGAGGAAAGTCATCGGCCTTGTCTGGATATCCCGCAGTCATGAGCCTTGTTTCTAATTTGCAAACATGTGGATATATAGAGCGCTACCCTACCGCACTCACAAAACACTATTGTCTTTCTTAAGGTTAATCCACCCTTATTTGTATATTATTCAAGAAGCAGAGGAGAGAGTTCTTAACGCCGAAAGGGAAGGTCTACTACATTTCTGATTGCACAAATCTTGGGTTACTCTTCGGTGAGGGAATTTTTTTATAAATTTTGTTATTTCCGCCTGTTACCTAATAATATACATTTTTAGGTACGCCGGTTTACGGGC
>JAWWLR010222604.1:0-12508 GCA_035041075.1 Acraspis erinacei | reverse complement strand
TTAGAACGTTATTTAGCCTGACTTAGGACGTTTTTAGAACGTTCTATTAACGTTTGTGGGCGTTTGTGCCCACTGGGTAAATTTCTACCGAATTTCCAGTTTTACAACATTTATTTTCAAACAAAGGTAAAACGAATTTTTATCAGAATATTAAAATCTGCAACCAAAGACATGAGTCAATTGTGTAAACATAGTATCCCATCAGGTTATTCAACCTAGTATTTATGTTTTCTACGTCGGCCGATACATATAAGTGCCAATTTCGTGATATAATCTATCGTCGCCAAAATTTTCTACGAAAATAGTGACAATATGAAGTTAATTACGAGGTAATTAATGGAGAAGAAGAGTGAAAGGATGATCCAGGAAGTCCGTATTAACTTTGTTAGGGAAAAGATTTATTTTCGATACCCCATTTCAGCATTTACACTGCCCCTTTCAAGAGGTTCGCGTTCGGTGTTGATGTCGGCACATTCTATTGCATGTTCTTTTTCACAGACTCCTTCGTGTGTTAGACACATACGCGATGACGCATCGGCAGCTGTATTTTCTTTCTCTTTTATATATTTGACTACGTACTGACATCCCGCAAGGCGGAGCCTCTATTTGAGTAGTTTAGGCGCTGGGCATTTAATATTAAAGAGCCATTTCAGGGCCTGATGCTCTGTTAGGATTAGGAACACCTTTCCTGAAAGGTACTGACTTAATCGCTTGACTTTCCTGAATATAGCAAGCAGTTCCTTTTCTGTTGTGCCGTAATTCATTTCGGTTTTATTGAGTGTTCTATTAACATAAATCCACTAAGAAATTCTTCTTAAGAAAGGATGTTCCCGAGACCTACATTTGAAGTATCTGTTGTTAAGGAAACTTGCTTTTTATAATTTAGGCATCTTAAAACTGGAGAAGAGCATAAGCTGTTCTTTAGATCTTTAAAGGCTTTCTCGCAATCGGACGTACAATAAAAAGGGTGATTTTCCTTTCTAAGTTCTACGAGTGGCTTAAACCTGGCGGGAAAGTTCTTAATGAATTTTCGATAATACCCAGAGAGTCCAAGAAACGATTTCACTAGTTTTGAATGTGTCGGAGTTTTGAAGTCCCTTACTGATTGAATCTTACTGAGATTTGTTTTTTCCCCTTCTGCTGCGATCACTCGCCGCATTTATTATAACTTTGATTAAGATACTAACATTTATCAAGTTGGGACTTCAATCCTTCTTAAGATCGAAAAGAAATCTCTCGAGTTCAAAAGTCCCTTCCTGTGTGCGAAAAACTGTATCTGATGAAACTTCGGGCTTCAATTAAATTCTGAAAAGAACTTCGCCTTTCCTAAGTATTGAGGCACATAATCGATTATCGGTAGTGGATATGCATCTAGGTCAGTTCTTTTGTTTAGCTTTCTTAAATAAATGAAAATGCATCATTTCTTCTTTCCAGAAGCATCTGCTTTCTTTGGAACTACCCACAACGGTGAGTTCGATTTGAACACTTATGTACTTGCGTTTGAAACAGTCAAGTATATAAAATTGATTTCTATTTATAAAATGGTTGCAAGAACGGGCGAAACAGAAAATAATTACGCTCCTGCGATGACTTGCGCATTCCTGGGCGAAAGAGTTATATAGGTCACAAGTACCGCTACGTGAAACAGGTGCCGGTGCGTGCGCAACCAGCCTAAGAAGAAGGGATAATCGAAGCCGCGACGTTCGGACCAGCCTGATAACCGAGGAACGACGGGATCGATAGCCGATGCCAAGCATTAGCATAAAATAGACATTTGGCTTTCGACTCTTTGAAAGAGGAATCAACGATCGATGTTCACCCTACGGTAGTTAAATCCCGCTAAAAGATTGGTAAGAAAGTCAGAGCAATTAGAGGGATAAATTCAAATTTATAAAAAAAAAACTTTTATCACACTTCCCTTGCTCTCCAATTCGTCTTCGCTCTGATAGGCTGAGGTCATACTGGCGGGTTGCACGCTCATCCCTGAGCAACCCATTATTATGAGAACACAAGGATGCCAGTGCACAAATCTTAGAATATTTTAGTAAAAACGACGATTTGGTTTCAGTAGGGAGAAAGAGGACATCTTTGCATCTTCAACTCCTCCTTAGACCTAGCCTGAATGGGTAACCTGTTGTTCACAGGAACCCATACAGTGAGGAAATAAAAAGATCTTGTTGGGATCAGTTGGGATGCTATGGGTGTTTATTAGTTTTGGCTCACAAAACCATGTACTTAATAATTAGTACAATTTACAAAACAGTCTAATGAGCTTTTGTGAGGCAAAACAAAAAAGGGGAATAAAAGGTAGATCTTTTGAGATTTTTTAAAAGTGAAACAAATGAGCACTTTTAAGCTTAATCTATGATTCACCATAAGGGAATTAAACGTGTAGGAAAAATACACTGATTTCTATGCAAATATTGTACCTAATTTGCCTGAAATGAAATTTATTTTATAATGTAAATTGTAGAAAACAAAGGGTCGTCTCAGTCTTCCCTTAGCAAGGGGGAAAAACTAGGTTACTTAACCTGCGATTGAAAATTAAAATGATCAGTCATAAAAAATTAGGCGATCCCAAATGGGTCAGAATTTTTGAGTTCGCAATGTTGATTGTCGCTACTGTGGGCTCATTTCTTCTCAGATAAAATTAACAAGTTACTTAAAAAATAAAATAAATATTTTTCTTGATAAGAGTTACCGTAGAACCAGAACTCAGGGACAATTACGTAACAAGGGGAGTTTTGATGCAATATTACTTCAAGATCAAGGGATTAGAATTGAGAAAAGCGAAATACAATTTAACGCAAATTGGGGACCGGAATTTGTCAATAGAGTTTCTTTTGGTATTACTGTCAATAATAAATTAATTCGTTTCAGATTTATCGTCCTATCAGGATTGGAACCGACATGTGTACTCGGTACCAATTTCCTGAAAAGGCCAAATTAAAATCGATTAATCCAAAGCTTATGATAATTTTATGAGCTACAAAGGTCGAGACAATCATACTAAAATTAAATCAAATTAAAAGAGGATAGAAAGGAGTTTAATTTCTGAGTTCCGGCATCCGAGTAAGATGCAACTAAAATGGTCAATGACTAATAAATCGATACTGATGAGCACATAGAGATAAAGAAAAGAATGTTCCAGGTTGAATCTCCGTAGTAAAAAGCCTCATCATTTGGTCTTTCTAATTCGAAATTGGAATTCGTAATTCATGGTTTTCGATTTTGTAAATTAAGCCTGGAATAGGTGGATGATCTGTAATAAGCATGTGCCCTGTTTATTTTCTACTGGCTAGGTAATTACTCCTAATTATAAATAAGTGTTTCGAAGACTAAGTTTATAAATTTACATGAATGGAACTGCAATAATACCATCTTCAGGCAATGGGAAATCATTTAGTGCAGGTTATTATCTGCATTTACTCTTTGCCCTAGAATTTAAATTTTGTTTTTTCATTTGTCCGGTGTTGGTCGTTTTCCATACATAAGACTTTGCTGTTGTTTTCATGCGAATGATTTGAAGAAACGAGCTCATCTTTGATTAGGTCAAGTGAGGATCCGATGTCCACTGAAAGTGGATGTTGCGATATTGCTAAGACTATCTCTGTTGATAGTTTATCCTCCTAATTATCCAGGACATTTTCTGGGAGGTCGTCTCATACCTGTAAATTGCGAACCCGATTCGGTGGCGAACACTTTTGTGCTTGAATGTAGCAGTGGGATTCGTTGTGTCCTGGTCTTTGGCAGATTTTACAAAGTGTTTGACGTCTCTGTAGTAAAGAAAGGGAGTGATTTGGAGCTTTGTTGATGCTTGAGTACTTTGAAGTGGACGGGGCATGTTGGAATACACATCTACGCTGTGGTTCGTTCAAAGTACTCGATCTCAAAGAACGAAATTATGCGCCAATTTCATCCTTGAAGTTCATGATGTATTTTTTTATTGCTAATTTCTCCTCGATTCCTCTATATGAATTTCTAAACGTCGCGAGGTTGGATTTGATTGTTCGTTATAGACCGCGTAAATTCGATCATTATAATTCTGCTAGGATCGCATATTATAATTTTGAACAGTCTCCATGGCTCCTTGCTTGACAGATTCTAGTTTTGACTGACTCAACTCAACTAGACTGATTATACCCACATTTTGCCTCATGGTGAAGAACAAATGATCATAATCATCCATTAAGCTGCAGCGGATAGCGTGTCTTCTAAACCGACATCATCATGTCCTCTTAATACTTCGATGGTTCTGATGAGATCCTTGCCGGTAATAGACGTTATCAAGGGAATGTACTGTGTCTGTAACCGATTTGCTTGAGAAGTCGCGAAATTTTTTCGCCGATTGGAGTTCAAGAGCTGCTTCTGGATTCTCGGACTTGAACGCGATATATTCGAACGCTTTTCAGCGGATGTTGGGTTCTTGTTTGTATGTTACGCCTTTAGCTTTCACCGTATACAATTCAATTATTTCCTAGTCGAGGAAGCGATGAATTCTCTAATTTTTGGGCATCGACATTTTCGCGAGAGGAATCTTTTGGTGGCTTATTTCCTCGCGGAGGTAGAGACGAATTTTTGGGTTTTGGTGAACTTCGATGTTCTCGAAAGGTATCTTTTTCGCCAAGCATGTGACCAGAACTCTCATCTTCCGTTACCAACGTATTTCCCTATTTAGCGAGATACTCGATTTCTTGTGCGCGCTGAGCATTTTGAGCATTTAAGATTTGCTTGTTAATTACTCTCTCATTTTTAAAACTATTCAATCCACTCAGTTTTCAATTCTAAGTTTTATGGGATCATCCATTGTTGTGGATGCTTCCTGGGAACCGCAACCTAAGTTTTGTATAGAAATTCCTCGAGCCCTGAGGAAAGGATTGGTATCGAAATTTACGTTACTTAAACATTCTGCACTGTTTTCCGATTCCCCGGGCGAGTATTCTACTAAATTTGTTTAAAGGCTAATAATGCAGAATGATTTATTAATTTTACCAGCCAAACGTAGACGTTTTTTAAAGGAATAAGCCGCGTATTGCTTCTTAATATTTTCAAATACTATCATATTCTTTCTAAATTTACGCAAGAGAAGTTCGAGAGGTCCTGGTGCATGCAGTGAAGAATCGATGGTAGGCTGCTATCGTTTGGAAGGATTAGTCACTAGTAGCTTTACTTGATTTGCACAATTAGTGTGATCTCTTTTGACTAAATATTAATAATTTAATCTTTACGTGCCCTGGCAGCTTACTTGCGCTCTCTTTGGAAACCCCGTAGGTTAGCACAAATATGGGACTATGTTGCCACAAGTAATTTAACGTCACTTAACTGTCCGAAATTCATAGATTCTTTCTTGTCTCAGAAGATCCACATATTGATCAAAGGTATCGTGGCCAAGATCGCAAAAATGATGTGAGGATCTTCTCAAATACAATTCTTTTATACTGGATATAATAAACTTTTGTTTATTTACTAAAAGAAAATTGTTTAAATAAATGAAAATTATTTGAATAATTACCAAATATGTTAAAAAAGAAATATTATTTTTTAAATTCGTCAACCGTATTATTTATCCCGAAGAATAACAAACTTTTCGCGATATACGGGCGAAAAAAATTGTTTAAAGAAATAATATTTGTTTAAATAACTCTAAATTATTTAGAAAATGCTTGGAAACTTTTCACTTCTTAAATAAAAATAATTCATGTTAAAAAAGTTCATTAAAAAAAGTCTTTAGCATGCAGTTTACACAGAAACTGATATTTTTCCTTTTTTGGCACAGTTTTCGGGTGCACTAAAAGGGCATTAAAAGGGCGTTACAATTAAAATTCATTGGGTATCACTCAGACTCGAAATTCGGAAAACTATATTCCTATTTTAAGACAATGTATGAAATACATTTTTTCTCATTAAGACAACAGTTTTTCGAGGGGTGGAGTGGTGGAGGGCACCATCGACTTCAGCGATTTATAATCTATCTTAAGAATTATATTTCGACAAGAGAAAGATATTGAATGATTTTATCCAAAATATTAAAATTCGCCTCGACTCCAAAAAATTAATCTAGGTATGAAGATCACTTCATACTTTTATATTACTAATTTGCGTTGTTGTTTGTTAACTATCATATGTATCCATTCATATTATAGAAAAATTTCCTTCTGAGGATAGCGGCCCACTATTGAAACATACCAATAAAGAACTAATCTTTTATTCAATAAATGCTGGAAGAGACGTAAGAATTGGAAATTTTTTATTTTTATTTTTAGATTCAAAATTTTTATTAATTACGTACCGGACGCGAAAAAAACTTGGAGAACATCTATCCATATATTTAATGTTTTTTAAGGAAACCTAAACTTATGTATTATATACAGAAAGCTTTTACAATATATCTATGAAAGAATGTCATGGAACGGTGGTTACAAGTCATATTGAAAGACCGACTCAGATGACGAGGTCCGAGATCGGTGGACGTGAATGTTAGAATGATTTAAAGTTTTAGAAATGAATCTAGACTTATCCTATTGGATAGTGAAATTCGAAGAGGGAAAATACCGGTACCACCCACTAAGTCCAAATTTTGCGAAGGGTTAGTCGAAACTGACAAGAGCGCACGTGATCGAAATAACCATACATTGGTTGAGCTGGTTTATGAGTTGCACCCTTGAAAATTTCCTAAAAAGGCCCCAATATACAGATTAGGATGAAACTTATTGAATGAAGTAATTGAGGGCTTAAAGATAAAATACATCAAATTAAAATAATAATTAAATATATAATTATCTTTAGCCCTTTTGAACAAACAGCGTTTTAAAATTGAGGAAAAAATAAAACATATGTACATATAAAGATGTTCATGCTGCTTCTACATTTAATTAGATACGAAAAGAAAAAGAAATACGTAGATCTCGAGATATGCACCTTAAATATGCCTATGCAATTAATTTAAATAAAAAATGAATATTTAGAGAGATGAAAAACTGTGCACTATATGTGAAATAGCGAAGAAGAACATAATCTTCATAAAGAAGATCATAATGTTTAAGAGATAAAAATGAAGCAAATTATACACGTGATTAATCATCCTTGCATCTAAGTATGGGGAGTAGATATACAATCGTGTAACGCTGCCCTTATAATGTATACATCCCTGTGTTTGTTTGCACTGTTATAATTCGAACAACCTTATCTTGCCCTGAGTGCACTTCTACAATCCGTTCTACAATCGACGAGACTGCCGATCTTGATGATGTCGGGACCGCTAGTTGATTGTCACTTGTGGCGGCTGATCACTTGATGTAGAACTCCTTCTGCCATCTGGACTGAAAATGCTATCGCATTTGTTGAGTATTTTCCCATGATGCATGCCGGCCAAACGGGATGTCATGTAGATCAGTCTGTGGGAAGCTAATTAGTGAACTGCCGAAAAAGAAACGACCGGGTGTCAGAGGATCATTCGGATCAGGGGAATGGGGAGAGAGATCTCATGAGTGGAAAATCGCGTCTACCTCTAGCACAAACGTTTTCAATTATTCATGAGTCAATAAAGTTTTGCCTACTGTTCTAAGCAAGCGATGCTTTAATGACTTCATAGAGGCCTCCCAGAGCCCGCACGCAAGAAAGAGAATGGAACATTGTCATTCGAAAAGAGAGCGAAGAGTGCTATTTATGCATCGGTGATTTGAACTCTGAAAGGAAACTTTGTCATTTTTACCATTTCTCGTAATTCTTCAAATTTTGAGTATTTGATCCTTCATTTCCCAGAATAAATATCTTTTTTTTAAAATCCAATAAAGCACTATCTTTTTATATAATAGCACATCAGTAGAAGACTCACCTATATTTTACCTATATTTTAACTTTGTTGTCGATTCTATTTCATAAAATATACTTTCAAGAAGCTACAAACCAAAAATCATGTCAAAATATTAAATAGTTTCATTTGTATAAAGGTTTGTCATTGGGGTACAGGTGTCGCCAGTATGTACTTTACGACTCTCAAAATAAGTGTGTACTTTAAGGGTTAAATGGTAAATATAACCACTACATTGTCGCTTGAAGGCATATAGGTGCTATTAACAAGAGGAAATATAAGATATTTAAAATAGTAAAATATTACACCTGTATTTGCAATTTCTAGCCTGAATAGAGTGACGGAAATTATGATTTGAAATTACATTTTACACATTTGCATAATCCTAAAATTACCTCTTTAAATCATGAAATTTACTATTTAGGAGTACTGGTGTTTGCCATGCAGATTAGCATGTTCTAACAATTGTTAAATAAAACGGGTATACTGATTATTTTTTAGCATTTACTGGTTGTTAGATAGTCACGTTCTATGTAAAGTTGTGATCAATTATCAGTAAAACTCATTAATTAAAATTCTGCTTGCTTAGAAGGGAATTCATACAAGTTTCCACAATTCACATTATGATATATCTACGATTAAAACTTAACATTAGGTACATTCAAATAAGGAGGAAGGAGTATACAATATTTATCAATTTCAAGATGTTTGAACTTGATTCTAAAATCACAAATTGGTATTAAGTGTATAAAAACGTATAACAGAAAAAAATCTTGATAATAGTACATTTAAACATACCAATATTGTAAATACTATTTCGGAATGTACGTTCACCATTTTTCGCTTTTTCGCAATAATTGGATTGCTGCATTTCTATAAGTCACTTAGAAAGTTTTCTTAGAAGCTATTACAAAAATAGTTTAAGGTGTAATCCTTTATTAAATTTTTAATAGCACCTGCAATAATAAACATATATCAATATTCTTAAGCTCATGTTAAAAGTAAATGCATATAGAATTGCCACAATTTATCAGCATAATTGTAATTTTTTTCATTCCTCAAAAGAAGCTTAAGTTACAAAAAGTAACTATGCTCATAAGTTGCTGCGATTCTACATAAATTTACGTTCAAAATGAGACCATAATATTGAAAAATGTTTATTATTTTTAATAATATTTAAAATTAATACAATATATGTCCTTCCAATGCAGCTGTATACAAAGAAAATATTTAAAACAAATTCTTCTTATTACAAAACATGACCAAATTAATTTCAGTTAAGATATGGTACTACCCCTCAAACTTCAGAACCAATCGGAGACGAAATATATTCTTTTCAGAGAAAATTAGGCGATACGCATTTTTTCGACCGGAAAAAATTGTTTAAAAAGAAGTTAAACGTATTTAAATCTTTTGCTTTGTTTGTAAAAAAATCCGTAATCCATCTGAAAATTTAAAAAGGGTTTAAAATTAAAAAAATCCCGTGCACTTTCTTTAAAGTATATTAAAAAATAGGGTCAAAACTAGAAGACCTTCTCTAAAATATAAGGGGAAAAAGAGGAAGTTTTACCAAAATAATTGAAAGAAATGGAATTTTATAAACACTAGAAAACAGAGAGGATAGGTGAAAGACTTTAATCCACGCAGTTACAGTATTCTAAATAAAAACCACAAACACTTACCTTGCATGTCAATCGTAGTCAAGCATTCGATTACCGGCGTCACTTTTTTCGCCTTTTTCAACACGAAAAACGAAACTCTTGTTGTTCCACCATTCCACGGTCGAAAGTTATGATTTTAATAGTCGTTTTAAGAAATGCCAAAAATTCAAAAAGTAAATTTTTTTTCTGTTATTTGTTTGTTTTAACTTTATGATTTTCATAGCAATATCAAGAGACTGACAAAAATGCCAAATAAAAATAGCACTTTTGCTGATTTCAGTCAATTTTTTCGAAAAAATTGCAATTTCTTCTAATCGCTTAAATCCTCTTTTTTCCGTGCGCCCATAAGAGGAGCGCTTACGATTGAATCGAATCGTAAAGGGTTTTCAGTTCGTTTCGAACCCCGATAAAGTTATACCGTCGTCAGAATAAATCTTCTGTTATTTTCCGCGATGTGAGAAAAATCTTTTTAAGTACCCAATAAATAATTTTGTAGTTAGATTGCTGAATTATTTAATTTGCTTTTTCGATTAGGCTGACGTTTTTCTTTCATAAAAAATGGTCCAAATTAATCAACACCTGCATTCATGAATGGTTGGTAGGATTTCATTCTATTTTTGGAGAGGTTTTCCATCAGGTATTTGACATCCCTATGTTTGAAATGTTCTTCGCGAATCATCAGTCTTGTAATGTGGTGATTTTTTGGAAGGACAATCGGGTGAGTAGTATACGTACCTCAGTTCTGGGACACTACTACGTAGTTCCAGCTTCCGCCGACAGATGTCGCCACCATTCAGTTCCCCAGTAGTCGGTAACTGCTCAGTCTGTAAGCCGGTAAGGTGTTTCCCTATTTTACCACGTAGTTCAAGCTGGAGCCGGCAGATGGCGCTATTGTAGTACCAGTTATATATAGTTCTAGCTGTGGCAATATAATGCTTAGTGCCTATACCTGACATTACGTGGCTAGGGGTAAGGGGTTTTCTCGAAACTTCTAGAAAGTTCAATCTTAGATTACCATTTTTTTTACTTGGATCGAAGATGCTCCAGAGTTCTCGAAATTTCTGGGCAGATCTAGGAAATTCTAGAAGCGTGTAGAAAGTTCGGCCTTAGATTAACACATATCTAGTACTCCTGTATATTGCTAACTGTCTATACTTTGCAATAAAGTGTCAAAAATACAGTGCAGGCATACATATTTCCATCTCACACACAGTACAGTCTCAGCATGATCTGGGAAAAGACTAATGAACTTTATACATTTAACCCACAAACAAGTCAATTTCACCCTTACAAGGCATCGTTGACATAAAATTCCATTGCTGAAGTTTTTCAGAGGTATACTTGTTAGGTATTTTCACTTAAATCGCCAATGCCAAATGCATGGAGCAAAACTTTATCTCTGTAATATCTTCGTAATGAAATATAATAATTATCATTTTTATTATGTCATTAAATAGTTCTTAACAAATGATGCTATTTTTCACATATATACTTATATAGAAAATGAGTTTTCACGAAGATATTAGAAAAATAGGACAAAAATGGACCGAATCCCATTCATTTGATCCACTATTTTCACCTCAAGCATCAACGAAGTGAAGTTAGCTGATGGTTGAAGTGAAAATACTTAATAACCATGCGGAAAGCGCGCGAAAATTTAAATCTCTTATCAAAAGTTTAATACGAATTACAGTACACACAGAGCTGTGTACTTCCGCTGAATGCACATTAGACTTGAAAATGCTCAATAGGCTTATATGACTCATATGGTTACTCAATGCAGTTTTGAGATGCACGAGGATGCGAAATGAATGCATATGATACTTAAGGATGCGCAGTATAATTGTACATGGCTAGTAGGTTTCTATGACAATATATGTATGCGCAATGGACAACTATAGTACTTTTTTTAAGCGCTTTAGAATTTCACAGTACGTAGAGGTGCGCAGTGTGAATATATGTTACCAAAGTCATTTACTGCCATATCATAATGGTTCATATCTGTGCTGAGATAATAAATCCTATCTGTGCTAAGATAATGGTTCATATCTGTGCAAAGATATATATTTGTGCTATTTGTGCATATTTGTGCTAAGATAATGAATCATATCTGTGCCAGGATACTACAGTCGATAAGTGCTCACTGATAACAGCTGGTGCCACCATTTCGTCAGTTAAATTTGAGGTAAATTAAAAAATTGGCGGGAAATTTAAATATGTACAAGATTCAAAACTTTGAAAGGGAGAAAAACAATTTGCCACATGTTTTAAAGATTAGAAATTTTACGTTAGTCAACCGGATGATCCATCGTAAATGTATTTTGCGACCTTTCTTGTCTGAATGGCTGTATACATTAGATAAAATAAATAAAATGAACATGCTTTTAACATAATCAACCAAATATATATCTATTTATTCGGTAAACAATTTTTTCCATTTAAAAAGGTCTAGATAATGTTTGATATCTGTGCTAGGATACTACAGCCGATAAGGGCTCACTGGTAACATATGGGAAATTTAAATGTGTACAAGGTTAAAAATTTAAAAACAATTTTCCCACGTGTTTTAAAAATAAGAAATATTAGGCTAGTCAACCGGCTGACCCGTCGAAAATGTATTTTTTGACCTTTATTGTCTGGATGGCTGTATAAATTAGATAAAAGAAATAAACTGAACATTTATATATATATATAATGGAAATACAGTGAAATTTTGAGCCTGGGCCGGTTTTGTGGCATGAGGAATTACCCAGATAGAAAACGCCTGAGCCACTGTCGCTCACCCTGCACAGCTCCTTTTAGCTCTACTTGCGGCACGGCGAAAATTCTCAGAAGAACTATATCAGGAGGCCCTATATCTAGGATTCACTGTCCTCCCCTAGGGGCTGTAAGACCTTGTAGTTGGTGGGGAGGCTTAAGCGTGTGGAGCATAGTGGTCAAGCGGACCTCGGCCTGCATGCGTATGAATATGGATGAAAGGACCCCTATAAACAGGCTCTCCTGCTATGCATGATTGTAGTGTGATAGAAGGTAGCTA
>JAWWLR010222592.1:0-12510 GCA_035041075.1 Acraspis erinacei | reverse complement strand
CGCGGAATATTGAATCTTGAATGTCTTCACAACAGGATTATTTTGGGTACAGCACATAGAGTCGCAAATGGAAGAGAAACCCTTCTTAAGATGGTCAGGAAACATGAAGAAGTATGAAAAGGAGTGTTTTTGTACAAAGTAGCGGAGGAGGCTGCTGAAACACTCGGACTTAAGTTCAGTATCATGGGTGAACAGAATGCATCAAATCTTACCCATCTCGAGTACTCACTCCTGAAAGCCCGAATTGAGAAAGGACAGGAGAAAAACTTCCGAGAACAGCTCCTCGATAAGAGGATGCAAGGCATATTCCACAGAAATGTGGAGGTTCAGTCAATTTCATGTGAGCTGAATTTTGCTTTCCTTCAATCACCCGGATTGAAGTCTGGCACGGAGGGTTTCATTTTGGCATGTCAAGATGGTGTTATTTCCACCTTAACATACCGTCGCAACGATACTATCTAGTTGTCTAACTCATGTGGGAACGACCTACATCCAAAGGCACTATAAGGCACTAAGAGTGCTCTATTACCATCTCTGCCACTCTTACGGTATTAACCTTAATATCGCTCCGCTAAACACTCCTAGGGAAATAGATTCAATTGTCGAGAATGAGAAGTGCCGCATATACTCGAACTTTATATTCTCGACAATTGTTTTTGTTGCAAACTCTAGACCTGACGTAGTTCTCCTTGACTTCGAGAAGCGAACCAGGTTCGTTATCGAATTTTCGGCACCAGCTGAGAAAAACATCATAGCCACGGAGAATGAAAAGAAAGAGAGGTATAGAGACCTTTTAAGGGAGTTGCGACGATTGTACCCTGAATATTCTGTTAAATTTATCGTCCTTATCATCGGCGCTCTTGGAGGTGCCAAGCTTTCACTAGTCAATAGCCTGAAAAGCATCCCTGCGTGTGTACAATATGCGAAAACACTTACTGGGAAACTTTTGCCGGATCGTCGTCTTGATTCCGTCACAGACTGCCGCCACCTATCTCAAGGTCGTGAGACGTGGTTATGACTGAAATTTTACAGCGATCTCGCAGAGATCGGGTGCAGTTTTTCAGATTAGCACCCGATCCCGGCGAAATCCCGCGGTTGTCCTTACGACAAACTTTTATATTTTATATTTATATTTTATACTTATATATTACAAAAAAAAATGTTTCCGTTTTTGGCATCAAATAAAAATTCCGAGGACATTATGGAATTTCTTAAAATGTTTAGAATTCAATTAAAATCCCGCGATAACCTTCAAAATATTTAGGAACAACGTTCAAATTAACAAAATATCTCAAAATCTCAACATCTCTTGAAATGTTTTTAAATAATTTTAAAATTCTTGAAATTGTTTGAAATACTTTTTAATTTATAAAATTTTTAAAAAGTCTATTGAAAAATTAAAAAGGTTTGTGATATGTTTGTGATATAAGCATTTCAAAATCGTAAAACTTTATATTCATTAAATTGTTTCAAAAGATATTATCTAAAAGTTTTCAAATCGGTAATCGAAAAGTCTGACAACAAATGTCAACAAATATCTTACAACAAATAACAAGTGTCAACAAATATTTCAAACTTTCGAAAAATCGAAAAAATAAGATATATAAATAAAGTAAAGTTGCTTAAACGCTTTGAGTATTTTTCAAAAAAATTATCTAAAGTTTTTAGAAAAAAAACAGTACAGTTAAATATTAATACTTGTCGCAAATTTCTAGAAAAAATGTTTCTCAAAAAACAAACGATTAATAAAATTTAAATGAGCTAAGCTCAGCTAAGTCTGAGTATCCCTAAGTTACCGATTATTGATTATTAAAAGAAAATTCTTCCTAGAAATGTTAAAAACCTGCAATAATACGTAACATTTAAAATTAAATGTTAATAACTAACAAAATATATCTTTGTAACTTTAACAAATCTCTTAAATATGTTTTAATACTTTAATGCCAATAGAAATCTCTTGAAATGTATTTAAATACATCCTGAAATAATTACTGAATTTTTTTAAATACTCTATAGTTTCTAAAATCCATTAGAAAATCTCCCTAAATCTTCTGAAATTGGTTGACATTTATCGATGTTTTGTTAAAGTATTTGAAATATTCTAGAATTCTTTGAAATCACTAGTCGTTGATTAAAATCGGTTAAATTTTGTTTCAATTTGCTGAAATCCTTGGAATTTTCTTGCAATCCTATAAATTATTCTAAGACCCCTTGAAATTCGTCAAAATTTCTTTAAATATACTGAAATTTAATGACAAAATCAGAAGTCCCTTGACATATTCAAAATATTGCAGAAACAGGGACATGTGGTTCAACTTTCTTAAAAAGATGTGATCTAAAATCCTTTTAAATTTTGAGAAATATTAAGAAATTCTGGAAATCGGATTCTTGAAAATACAATCAGATTTTGAAATACAGTTAGGTGCTGTACTAGACGCATCCATCGCTCTCTGTGCGCGCATCTAGTTTTCCATTTTATAGGAAAAATACATATCAAAATAAAATGAAAAGTGCTGTAAATACTTATTTGTTAAAATCTTTTGAAAACTTGAATTTGAGCTAAAAAGATGTGTCGAAATTATTCTAGAAAATTTAAAAGGACATTTAAAATATTAGAAAAAATTCAGAATAGTTTCAAAAATACATGGGAGTTTTAGGAGTCAGAATCAGCGCGAATTTATTTGCGCAAGGATTGGAAGTAAAATAGCGCTTACAGTAGTTTTAAAATGTAATATTTTCAATCTCTTCTTTCACTTTACTTTCACTTCAAACTCCATTCTTTATCCTCGCTGTAACTTTACGTGCAGCTTTTAAGGGTAAAATAAAGTGCTATTTTAGTGCCACTTCGTGTACAGGAAAGGAGTGCTTTTTCTGACTATTTATTTTATTAAAAAAATGTTAAATCGTCTGAAATTATCAGAATTTTTCTAAAAATTAAAAAAAGGTGTCTAATTAAAACATTGACTTAAAATATTCCGAATTGCGTCCTGATCATTTTGGAAATTATTTATTTGTCTGTTCAAATTTTACCTAACGATTTTACCTAAAAAGAAGAAGGAAAACATTTTATTATCTCAAAATTTTGAAAGAGTTTTATATTTTCAATTACCAATTTATTTTGCAAACATGAATGTAAGTACAGACACAAATTAAAATTGTTTAAATAAATTTATTATTTTCTTCTATTCTGCCAAAACGGAAGATATACAGTAAGCAAAATCAAATACCTTTATATAACAATATCAGTTTGTTTAAATAGTTACGAGTATTCTTATAAAACAATGTAGTAACGAAAAATACTATTTTTATGGGTAAAAATAAAGTAAGTTAACAAAATAAAATTATTTAAACCATACAAGAAAATGAATGATTAATTTAATTGAAATTATGTAAATAATGCAAAATAGTTCGAAATGACAGAGTAATCTCAAGTTGCCGATTAATGTATATTAAAAAAAATTCCTCTAGAAAGCGACAATAATCAGCAATAATACGTGGATGTAAATTTTTCACTTACGTTATTTTTGGGGACCATAGGAGTTAAGTTAATGTAAATATCTGTAAATACGCTAAATCCAACTAAAACGCTTGTTTGTTGGAAAATTCTTTAAAATTTGTATAAATATTATAAAATGTAGATTTTTTAAAAATATTTACACTTGCTATCACACGTAATAAGGCTGTTCATTATTTGGCCCGCTTCACAGTTGTTCACGCGTGACTGCTTCTGCCCCCCCCCCCCTGAGCGACCCTTGACAGCCAACACTGAATTACATTTTAATAGCGCCCCCTACATGGCAGCCTACTCCCGAAGCCGGTCTTATAACGCAAAATGAGTATATTTGAATCACGTTAAAATACTTCGACAGTCCTTGAAGTTCATTCGAATCATTAAAAATACACCGCAAGCTTTAGAGATCTTAAGAAATCCTTTAGTCTTTGTCAGGTTTGGAAAAATCTTTGCAATGCCACTACAGTGTTTTAAACTTCTTAAATCTCTTAAAATATCTGTAATAATATTAAATCACAGTCAAATTTAGTAATTATTATCTTTAAATAACTGGAGCAATAAATAAAGAAGATAACAATTTTATTCCAGTAATTATTTATGTAATTTAAAATATCGTAAATGTTTAATATAATAAGACTGTAATTAAATGTAAAAAATTATAATTAATGAATAAGATCGTAATTCTTAATCTCACCAGTATACCAAATTTTTATTTACACAGTTTATGTATACAGTACAAGACAAGAAATTAGAAGAAAATAAGTGAAAATTATGTTGTGTATACTTTTATAAATTTACAAAATAAAATTGACAGATCTTTAAAATCGTTGTCCATCTTAAAAATTAGACTAGCCTAATTCATTGCAAGGAACTCATTATGATTCATAAGTATTGCCGTCCCACATTGTTAAGTTAATACTGTCCCCTACCAATGCAGGGAGTCCTGTTATTCCTCCAAAAACTAATGTTGTAGGAAGAAGTCGACGTTAATATATGTAAAAATATGTTGCACATTATTAACGTTAATTTGCTATATACTGAATTTAAAATAAAGATATCTCGAGAAAAAATTGGGAAAAGGAGACTTATGACTTATAAAACGTATAAAAAAACAGTTTACGAAATTTCGTAAATTTAAAATCGTTCTTGAAAATCGGCATCCGTTGGAGTACATGCGGTAAAGCTAGATAAAAAGTGTACAAACACACTATTCGGTAAATTTTACAATCTTTTCTGAAAATAAGTGAATTGTTATACGTGCTAGAAAATTCGTCTCACCTACACAAATATTTAAATTATGAAAATATTAGTTCCACTATTAACCTTTTCCTAACGCGAAAAGTATATACGATTGTTAACCGATACCAAATTGATTACAGTTATTAGGATCTTCATGCTCTACTTTCCCGGATATATCTGTAATCCAGTAAAAACAAACTGTTTTTATCGACCCACCCTGGTCGTGAGATTATCGTGTGAAACTGGGTAGATTTTATGTTTAAACAAAAATATAATTCGTGCTCTAATGGCATTTTCCGTGTCTACAAGTTGGCAACCAGCGACCTTTCTAATGTTATGCTTCATAATTTTTTTTAAATTAAAAGTTTACGAGAGAAATGGTACTTCGTCTAGGCAGTTTGCGAACCTAAATTGGAAAATTTAAAGAATATTTCTGATCAAAATGTATATCAGGCACTATTTTCTATCAAGGAATTTTCCATCATTTGAGCTGGAAATGGGTTATTCTTATGATAAAATTTTTTGAACGAGAATTCCTGAAAATAAAACCAAGAATCTAACGAAAAAACTTGAGAAACCAACTTAAAATATTTCAATTTCAACCTGAAAAAAGTGTTTAAAAAAATCCTAAAAACGAAACCAAAGAAAAATCTTCTTTGGACTAAAATAAAAAGGAGAAAAAAGAATTTCTTTTAATTTTATTATTATCAAATCAAATAAAAAAATATTTTTCAAAATAATCACCAACTTTTTGATACCCTTATCAAGGACTGCCATGTTCAAAGTTCTGAAGTACGCTTCTTTCTTTGCTTTTTGGGCAGCCTGAATTTCATCATTCCACCATTCTTCTCTCTGCTATCAGCCCCCCCCCCACGTCTCCGACACTGTTCATTTGTCTCTTTCTATAACACATCTGCAGGGGGAGAAATAACAATACTTTACAAAATCTGCTTACATTAATGTCGATTTTTTCTCAAAAATTAGTTGTAGATGGATTACCAGGACTTCCTTCATTGGAAGAGGACACTGTTTACGTAATAATGTGGGATGGAAATATTTTTGATGGCCCTCTCCTACTCCAGGCAAATACATACGAACCCTGGTTCCTGAAGCCAAATAGAGGTTGTTATATGAATATCTATTGTATAAGAACGGAAGATTTCTCCACTTACGCTTCACATCTCTATGTTCATCCTCCAGAACGTCCTTACTGTTCTCATCTTCATACTCCAAAGCATGCTTTTATTAAAATAGGAAATGAACGAATTTATTCAGCGGATAATTTTGAATTTTTCGATGCAAACGAGCATTTCCATAGAAATACGAGCGGAGGTGTTGGAGGCCACTTACCTGAGCCCAATCATATATACATAAGTGTGGTGACCAAAGGAGTGTATAGATCAGTTTTACGTCAGTTGTAATCATAATTTCTTGTATTTAATTACAATGTTATGATGTTGAAAACGTACGACATTTCCTTAGTCGCAATAACAATGAGAACTGCTTCTGAAGCCCTGAAAATTTTATTTCTAATGTTATTCTTCTTTATTTACAATTAGTTAAATAAACCCATAATTTGCAGCAGAAAATAGTTCTCTTATTTATTTTTTCGCTCCAGTCTTGGGTATATAATATTTATTGAAGCGGACTGTGATTGAATGTTATATCAAAGATTTTGAGGGAATTTCAGAAGTTTAATTTAATAAAATCGCATTGAAAATAATTTTCCAAACCTGACAAATACTTTAAGGAATTCCGTAGGACCTTTAAAGGTTTTGGTGTTTCTTTACTGGATTTCAATACATATTAACATTTTTTTAACATTTTATAATATTTCTGAAGATTGCAAATAATTTCCCAAGAATAAACAGTTTTAGGTGGAATTAAACGATTAGAAGATATTTAAAAATATTTTACTTCCTTGGGACCCAAAAAAACCCCATAAGTGAAAAATTTCAATTCCACGTATTACTGCGGTTTATTGCCGCTTTTCAGAAGATTTTTATTATAAACATACATTAATCGGAAACGTGAGAATACCCTATCATTTTTAAATTATTTTTTAATTTTTAAACAATTTTAAATTGATTAATTATTTCTTTTCGGATGAGTCGCAAAAAGCTCGGGTTTGGTTGGTGTTATGACTTCTAAATTTAATGATAATAATATAATAATTTATTTAAATAATTTTAGAATTCTAATCATTTTAGAGGATTTAAGATTTTTTAAATTAATAAGCTTTTTAAATATCTTATGAAAGGTTCCAGGAATTTAAAAGTATATTCAGAAAGTCTGAAAGGATCTAACAGAATAAGCATAAATAATCTCAAATATGCAGAATAAGCGTTCTTTTCCTGTCTGTAGAGCGTCTGTAAAATAGCACTTTATAATACCGGGATGATCGGCAAGTAAAGCGACAGCAAGGATAAAGAAACTACTGCATCGATTTTGGACTTATAATCGTGCAAAATAAAGAAATATCCTTTCAATTCAAGTTTTCAAAAGATTATAATAAGCAAATATTTTCAGAGTTTTTTTCTATTAAAAAGTGTTTTTCCTTTAAAATGGGAAAACTGGATCGCCTAGAGCCCGAGTGATACTTCTGGTATAGAATATAATTATAATTCAAAATCTGATTGGATTTAAAAAAAATCTGATTTCAAAAGTTTCTTAAGATTTCTCAAAATTTTAAAAGATTTCAGATTTTATGTTTTTAGAGAACTTGATCACAGTTTCCAAAGTTTCAGCATATTGGAAGAAATTTTGATGAATTTCAAGGGATTTTAGAACAATTTATGGAATTGCAAGAAACCGTTAAAGATTTCAGGTAACTGACAAAATTTTTAACCGATTTCAATTAATATACAGCAATTACAAAGAATTTTAGAAGATTTCAAAGATTATTAAATAAAATTTATAAATGGCAACCACACTCAGAAGTTTTAGAGAGATTTTCACAGATTTTGTAAGATGCCAAGCATTTCCAATGGATTTTAAATTACTGCAGGGCATATTAAAAAACTTGTAAAAGGTTCAATGGATTTTAGAGAATTTCTAGGAATTGAAGAGTATTTCAAAAGATTTGAGTAGTTTTTCGAGAACGTATTTTACAAAACTTCAAGAAATTTCTAGAGACATCAAAGTATTAAACAATATTTTAACTATTTGTCAAAGTCAATAAAATATCTTTCGTTAGTATTTTAATTTTAAATCTCTAGACGTCATGAGTTCGTTAACCAATGCTAAGAGAAAAATAATTTGTTAACAAAAATTAACAATAATTCTAGTAACGCTTGTTTATTTAATCACAAAGCTTCCTTAAAAATAAGCAGCATAAACATTTTATTTCTATATATTTTCGAAAATGTTTATTATTTTCATGGACTAAATGGTTTTTTAAAACACACTAAAACATATTTGAAGATTTTTAGAATTATTTTAAGACATTTCAATACGATTTTAGAAATATGAAAATATTTGACAATATTTCCACATTTTGTAGAAGGCTGTGTCTAGTCGTCCCGAATTTCGGGATGACGAGACACTGCGTTTGTAGAAATATTTATAAACGTTTTGTGAGATTTCTTTAGTATAACGTTGCTCTTAAATATTTTCAAGGTTATCACAGGATTTCAAATAAATTCTTAACATATAAGAAATTTCATAATATTTTCAAGAATTGACAAGTACTTTGAAAGATTTCTTTGGGACTAAGGATTTCAAATAACTTTTTACAAAGCGTCTCGTCTCGAAATAGGGGATGCATATTCGATATTTTTTATTAGCTCGTCTAGTCATCCCGGATTTCCGGATATGAAGATTAAACTTTAGTTGTCATTATTCTTCATATTATAGTCAACTACAGAAATGCATAATTACAAAAGTCAAATTCTTCTCATATCGGTTTTTTCGCTCCACTGGTCGTAAATAATATTTATAAAAAGAGACAGTAATTTAATATTATTTCCAAGCCTTCCGGGAAAGGACTCCGTACTGAATACACTGAAAATCGCTCTCCGTGAAATTGTCTCAAGGTTTGCTATTTAGCACATCTTTTCATCCTGAACAAAATATGTTGATAACCAAACTTAATCTTATGCGCCGTTTTGTCGCTAAAGAGAATCAAAGGTTGATAGTAAACCGTTAACTACACACACCAAGTATAAGGAAGATATACATAATGCATGGGACTACTTATCTGTACATGAATTTGATGAGTGCGAGGGGGGGGGGGGGTGAAAGTCTGAGTTACGGAGAAATTGAGTGACCGAGTGAGTTATTAGCTGAGGGAGTTAGTATATGAGTGGAAAACAGTGAGTATATTTTTAACTCTTTGTGGAAAGAGATCCAAAGAATCCAAGCTTAGCGTTTTATTAGTATCTTAATGGTGCTGCTCATTTGCGTCAATAATAAAGCTCAGTGACCTGCTGTCCGGATACTTAACGTTTGGTTGATGTGGAGCGTACCCTAAGTACAATAGGATGCAGGTGACTTGTGCGCAGGTACCCAAGGTCCTGGTTCCTAATTGACAGGTACAGTAGTAACCACTGATTACATTGTCTTCTTCTATTTATTCTTCACCGTTTACATGTTATGAAATGCAGACTTGATCGACGGTGATATCGAGAATGCTGGTTCAATCTTATCAGCCCAGGGACTTTGATGTTCATATGAACTTCAATTTCAACTCCAACATCTCTATTTAGTTTACCTTAGTCTTATGAACTAGCAAGATTTACTTGATCCATACCAATGGTAATATCCCTTAAATATTGTAAATCAAGAATCGGAAAATTAAGAGCCATATTTTGTTGAAGTTGAACCCATTGAGCGCGTCTCATGCGTAGATTTTCAACCTCTACAAGCACTTGTAATGCGTTTGGAGTTTGGTTTTTCCGAATAATTTCTCTTGTGTGTTCAGCGGTTGCCCCTTCCATAAATATTGGTCGGTGAAATCTATTAAAAATTGCGGCAGCGATGGAATAATATTCGTGAAGGTGATATAGATGAGGTATAAGAATTGTTCCTTCAAAGAACTTGAATATGGAGCGAAAATGTCCCTTCCTAGCCTCAACGATCCATTGATTCTTCGTGACCATCCGACACGAATTAGCATCTTCAGTAGATAATTGCTGTTGTCATACTGGATCATTGCCGGCATCCAGTAAGTGATTCCAATGCGCTCTAGCCATGGTATGGCATCCCTATATCCTCTGTCAATCAAGAAAACGTCTCCATTTTGAAACCAGCTGCTCATAGCCTTAACTTCCCTCTCGTACTCTCATTCCAAAATCACTGCATCATTGTAGCGGAAATCCGAAAAGTATGGTCCCAATAGAGACAATATAAAGTCATCTGCAGCAACAATCATACTAGCTTTGATCAAATTTCGATGTTTGTGATGGGAGAAGGACGGTCATAAAATACGAAAATTGGTACTTTTCTGAGTGTGCTTATAGGTACAATCCACTGCAGCAATGCCTTTTGTGTCTATGGCTCTGGATTATAGAATTCATTTGAAAATTTCGTACCATATCTTTCGATGCACATTTGCCTTGGTATTGCTTGTAATCCGACATTCTGAGGAACAAACCTATGTGTCAAAGATTGTCTAACATTTGATATAACCAAGCTGACGGCGGCTCTACTTGGGTACTTAAATATGACTTTTAAAAACTCACTCACTCACTCCCCCCACCCACCTACCCACTAACCCACCCAGCTTAGAGGGCTAGAGTGTATTTTTACCAATTTCAAGGGATTTTAAAGAATCGCATAGGATATTTATGGAATTTTAATAATACTAAAAATTTATAAAAATCTTAAGATGTTTATGTAAATTTAAAAGAACTTTGCAAGAATTACGGGTTTCAGTAGAATTCTAAGGATCTGAAGAGATTTTAAAACATTTGCTTGGATTACACCAAACTTAGTTTAATAAATAAAGCAATAAAATGTTACACATAATTCCGATTGATATAATATTGGCGTTCATTACCGGAAATTGCGTTTTTCCCTTTTTGTTTATTTTGAGGGTTTACAAGCGTAGTATCATATTTGTCCTGTATCAATTTTAAATTTGAACGAGAAAAACTTTGAGTTACTTGCAAAAATAACAGCGCGTCTGCAAAAAAATTTTAAAAGATTATTGCCTGATTACACATTTCGGGGGATTTTTAGATAAAAGAGTAGTGCCGATAAACATATTTTAATGTTTCGAAAAATAGAAATAATAAAATATTGAACAGAAATAAATTTGTTTATAGAATTTAAGTCTGTTATTAAATTTACGAATTTTCTTATAGAACAAATTAGAAATTTAAAATTTCGAAATTTGTCGAACATTTGTTAAAGTTAATGCTTCTGTTGCTTTCTTTATTTAAACCGTATTATAGTATTTCTAATCTTTTTAAGAATTTATTGAAAAAAACTTAATATGAAAGAGTTTCAAAATTTTTATTAAAAGACAATTTCTTCTTGAAAACAGTGCTCATATTAGACGTTCCATACTCATAATACGTAATAATTTTATGCTTGTGTTACAATTACGTTAATAACGTGGAAAATAAACAATCGCTAGCAAAAGCATGTGAGCATAAATCTTCATTTTTGATATGAAAAAGATTTTTTTATCTTAGATGTATTTAAGAATATTCCTATGTTTGAAATCATTACACATAGAACCTTCAAAATTAAATTTAAGACCACAATTGTGAAACATTCTTATAATTCTCTCGACAGTAAAACATAATTGTGAGACTTATAAATACGCTGCGAGATTTTACGTCAATCTGCATAGAGTATTTACAGGTAATTGCATCATAATAGCGAAATAAATATTTTCTACAGACATAGTATATATTCTGTACTGTTTTCGCCTTATTTTTAATTACTTAAAAAAATAAAGATATTTTTTCGCTGCAAATTTTTTCCCGTTCTTTCAGTATCTTATTTACAGAATCTTCATATGTTACAGGCTTACTGAAAGTCTAACTTTTACTATAGAACATATAATTTTTTTGTGAAATACTGATTAATATTCTTCATATTTGAAGATTTATATTTACAGATTAATTGAAAAATACTTCAGAGGATTTTACAGAATTTTATATAACATTTAAATCCAAGATGTTACATATAATTCCGTATTTGAGAATATTGTTCAGAATTTATAAGAGTAAAAGAATCAATCATTAACTTTGTGGGTGAACAAGCCATTCTTATGGGTTCCCCAAAAAACTGAATGAGTGAGAAATTTGAATTTTTGATAACATTGTGGTTCATCAACGCTTTTTAGTAGTATTTGTTTATAAATAATTATGAATCGATAATTGAGGAATATAGTCATTTTGACTATACTTTAAGTACCTTAATTACTTTCGATAAGTGGAAATTGCATTCTCTACGTTTTAATTTTAAGGGTTTAATGGGTTGTGTCATATTTGTCCAGTATCGATTTTAAATTTAAAAGATCAAAAAAATGTAATTGGTTGCAAAAATAAAAACACTCCTGGAAACCATTTTGTAAAACGATAGTGAGCTGTTTATAAATTTGAGGCGCTTTTTAGAAAATAGGGTAATTCTGATCAAAATATTTAAATTTTCTGAAGAACAACAATAATAACAAGAATAATATATCTGAAACAAAGAATTTTGTTCAATTATTATACAAGCAAATCAGTAATTAAAAATTTCGAAATTCTTCCAAAATTAATTGAAATAAAATCCTTCTCATGATTTCTTCCTCATAAAATGCTCAT
>JAWWLR010222579.1:0-12511 GCA_035041075.1 Acraspis erinacei | reverse complement strand
TAAAGATTGGGATCAAAACCTGTATTCCTCAGGGATAATAAACACGCACTTACTCGTCTGGAGGTTCGAATGATCAATATCCGTACATTCCGTATAATACCTATGCTTATTTTCCAACGGCTCCGTTGCAAAGTACAGGATATCCAAACCCGTATTATCATCATGATGAGAGCAAGGCCCAGTCCCCTTCAAACGACAATACTATAAACTACAACTCCGCTCGCGTTATGGACGCAACGACGGGCGAGAAGGACCAAAAGCGTCAGAAGACTCCATTCCATGAATTCCATGAATTCCTTGGATTCCATGAATTCCTTGCATTTCATGAATTCCTTGTATTCCATTACTTCCTTAAATGCAATGAATTCCATGAATTCTGTGAATTTCTTGAATTCCTTGAATTCTGTAAATTCCTTTAATTATGATAATTTATGTATTCTCTAAGTTACTTGAATTCCATTAGTTTTATTAATTTCTAGAATTCCATTAATGTTATTAATTTCTTGAATTCCATTAATTTTATTAATTTCTTGAATTCTATTAATTTTATTAATTTCTTGAATTCTATTAACACTTTGAATTCTTTTATGAGATTCAATTTCGTGAATTCCTTGAATTCCAGGAATTTCGTGAATTCTATAAATTTAGTGAATTCCAGGAATTTTCTGAATTCTAAGAATTACCTGAATATCCTGAATTCCATACATTCCTTGAAGTCAATAAATTTCTTAAATTCGATCAATTGAGTGAATTACATAAATTTAGTGAATTCCGTGAATTCCATGCATTTCTTTAATCCATTCCTTCTTGAATTCCATTCCTTCCTTGAATTCCTTTCCTTCTTTGAATTCCGCTAATTCCTTGAATTCCGCTAATTCCTTGAATTCCATGGGTTCCATGAATTCCTTTGATTCCGTGAATTCCATAAATTTCGTGAATTGCATAAATTTAGTGAATTCCATTAATTTAGTGATTAACATAAATTTACTGAATTCCGTGAATTCCATGAATTCTCTGTATTATACGAATTCCCTGAATTTTCTTCATTCCTTGAATTGTCATAATTCCTTGAATTGCCATAATTCCTTGAATTGCAATAATTCCTTGAATTTCATGTATTCCTTGAATTCCATGAATTCCTTCAATTCAACGAATTCCATAAATTCCTTGAATTTCTTGAATTCTTTGAATGTCATGAATTAATTTTATTCCCTAAATTCTTTAAATTCCATGAATTTCTTGCATTCCATAAATTCCTTGCAATATTTAAAGCCACGAATTCCATGAATACTGTGAATTTCGTGAATTCCGTGAATTCCTTGCATCCCATTAATCCTTCGAATGCCATGAATTTCTTGAATTCTTTGAATGCCATGAATTTCTTTTATTCGCTAAGTTTCTTAAATTCCATGAATTTCTTGCACTCCATAAATTCCTTGTAATCTTTAAAGCCACGAATTCCATGAACTTTTTAAATTCCATGAATTCCGTGAATTCCTTGAATTATTTGAATGCCATGTTTCTTGTACATGCTGAATTCCTTGAATTCCATGTATTCCGTGAATTCCATAAATTTAGTGAATGGCATGAATTCCGTAAATTCCACGAATTCTATGAATTATGTGTATTCCGTGAATTCTGTGAATTCCTTGCAATCCATGAATTTATTGTATTCTATGAATTCTATGAATTCAATTAATTCCAGGAATTCCTTGAATTATTTGAATTCCTTGAATTCTTTGAATTCCTTGAACTCTTTGAATACCATGAATTTCTTGTAAACGCTAAATTCCTTGAATTCCATGAATTCTATGAATTCCTTGAATTCCATACATTTCTTAAGTTCCATTAATTCCTTGAATTCTACGAATTCCTGACTTTCTTAAATTCCATTAATTCCGTGAATACCTTGTGCACAATATTCGTGCAATTTTACCTTACGCTTTTGTTGTAGAAGTGTTGTAAAAGTGTTGTAGAATTCCAAACATTTTTAACAGTTTAATTTTGATATTACTCCATGTCGCTACCGTTTCATTTTAAAATCAGTAACTCATTTTATTCTTACAAAATTAGATACAGGTGAACCTCCAGGAAATCAAATGCCATACCGACGAAGACTGAATCCCACTTCTCTGGTTACACCTAATTTTTTCAAGTGCATCCTTCTACTTCCTCTACTTCATCAGGTCCTTCATCTTCTTCAATTTCTTCACTTCAAAATGACAAACTAAGTTTGAAATTCACGAAAATTTCGAAGTTGTCTTACGTTTGTCGGATGGTAAATTGCCTCTTGGCTTAAACAGGTTTAGTGGATACGCGGAAAATTGTCATCCAAAATGGCTTTACATGAAACTAGCGGGTGCTTTCTACGCGGTTTATATACTAGCTCCAAGTAAAGCTTCTTGGATTGCAGAACCCATATTTTATAGTCCCAATACCACTGCTAATACTCATATTAATCTCGCTGTCACAGTGGCTCAACCAGTATATGTCTTTTAATATCACCCTATCAGAAATTAGGCATATTTGTGAAGAAAAACAGTAAACCATAAATAGCAACAATTTAACGATTCAATTTAGATTAAAAAGTATCACTGCAAAATAATATAGAAGCCGACGGTTGAGAACCACAGCACCCCTTCCATTTTCGAGATCGAGTAAATCGCGGAACAATAGAAAAATGTAGCTGAAACGACACGATGTGGTACCTTGAGATAGCCTAAAGCCCTAAAATTTAGTTTTTTCTGTCTTAATGTTACATTTTAGCCGAACAATTTCGTGCTGTATAATTTTAATATAGCTTGTGGCGTGACTCCAAACAAACTTATTCTTTATTTAAATGTTATTTTTTAAATTCAAAACAAAAACTGCGGTTCCTGTCCAAAAATGCTTCGTGTGTCTGCTCAGTTTATCCATACCTTGTATTGTTTTTCCTCAAATTTAAGTTTCACTTTTTAATATTATCTAGGATTTGTTCAACAGGCATAGTGAAATAAAAAAATTTGGTTCAAAGAATTTATATGTGTCTATTACAGCCCTGTATATAGGTTTCATATGTTTTATTATTACTTTTTACTTGCGTTTAATAATTTTTAGTACAAAAAATAGTATATTATACACCAAGGAGTAAAAGCGGTAGTTTTTCTCTAAGTCTTTCTACATTATGAATCGCAGGAGAGCGCGCAGGAGCCGCAGATGAGAACTAGGAAAATACATGAGTCGCATAAACTCGCCTCACACAGAAGGTTCGACCACATACTGGTCTCAAGCGGAAATGTATGCAGAATCAAACAAGTATACTTGACGGGATTCTGATAAAAGTTGTACTTTTCTCTGAATATTGTTTAGCATTTTTTTGAGATCAATTAAAAAGAAACGATGACTTGTGTAGGTTTCTTATGGTTTTCACCATGACAATCAAACTGACGGATATTTTCAATACCAAGTTCGTGATAGTGGCTAAAACATATAGGTGTACAGAGTTTTTCATTAATCGGAGGTATGTGCTTTTTGGACGTGCGCTGATCTATTCTCCAAGGCTGTATTTGAGGGATTCGAAATATCTTCAATAAAAAAGATCTTTATGTATTTCTTGAATAAACGGAGGACTTATTTACCTCTGTCCATCCTGCGCATTTAGACAAGGTAGGCTGTCGCCTGTCGGCAACCCTGGGCTTGTTCCCACAATTCCCGTTGCTTCGTGTGGATCCAGCTTTTGATGGCCATCTTGATGAAGCAACACCCTAGTATCAATACTGGTACTGTGTATTCACATGCTGCGCCGCCTTATGCCAACTGGTCCGCCTTTTCGTTGGTTCTAGTCCCTTTCTGACCACGAAACCGTCTGAGCATTACGTTTATCTCTTTTGCAAGTTCATTTAATACATTTTAGCATGTCGAAACCAACTCTGATTTTAGATCTGAGCTCCCAACTAGAGTTTATGTCACTTAGCTTTCCTAGTAGATTGCAATCTGCCTCCAAGCAGCGTTCTATTCTTATGATATCTCATCACAGATAGGATCGGCTAGGACCTCTGCATGAAAAACGGTGGTATCTTGTCCAAACGGAATCCCTGCCCAACTCCTTCCCTAACTGACATAGATTTCTGCTTCTGACCACCGACCCCCTTCTTTGAAGCCTTCTGTACACTAAATATGCACTGAAGAAGTGGGCTACCATTTGGTACCTAGGACTATACGGATGACTTTCTAATTTGCCTGACTTTGTCAGTTGAGCTCATCTGAAAACGCTGATGGGTCTTACAAAATCAGCCCTGCTTATGACACAGCTCTGGGCGGTAGGTCGTAATCCTTGATAGCAAAACAATGCAAGACGTTTATCATGACTTTTTGTATGTGTATGATAGCCTACGTTAAAACACAAAATTTAACAGACGTAACGCAGAAAATGACGCGCAACTGACCGTACCCACCTGATTCACAGTAAAGTCACCAATTATAAACGAGCGCATCACCGGTCTTTTGTGAGTTTCCCCCTAACTGCGGTAACGGACTCTACCAATATAAGATAATTATAATTATTTCTATTATCATACGATTGTATTCATAATCCTGATAATTTCAACAATAACAAGAACAAATTAGCCCAATCCTACAGCATATGAACACATACGTTTGTATAAATTAAGTAGTAACTTTAGGAGTACAACTTTATACATCATTTTACTAAAAATGTGTAACCCACTTAGTGGAAGAACCTGTAGATAGTCAGACCAGACAGTGAATAAAAGCGTCCGGATAGATAAATGGAAGTAGGCATAATTAGCACATAGAATAATTATTCATGAGAGGTCAAAAGTTAAGATGCGCGATCGCTGACCGCAGCATCAAACGATAACTGATACTCACTATCGTGAATTACTTAGGATTCGATTTTTCAAAAAGTAGGTGACATGGTGTAGTTGTAACAAGCACTTGACTCGCTACAGTTTTTACTAGTACGTGGTGCGTTGCATTTGTGACTGCCTTATGCTTAACATGGAGAACAATAATTAAATAAACCCCAGAGCTACCCTTGTTAATTGTCGTACGCTCTGTGCAGTCATACTGAAAACTTCGCAGTCATACTGAAAACTTTCATAGGCGAATAGCCTACTTCAAGTCTTCGTTAACTAAGTAGAGAATAATCGTTTTGGTAACTAAGTGCCTTTAGATGAGACTTCTGGACGTCATACGAGTATACGAGCGGTTTAGGAACCTATATCGCACTACTTCTAGTGAACAGTATTTGTCCTTATTTTCACTAACAAACATCTTGCAGAGTTTCTTCGCTGCTCTACATTAATATACGGATATCTAATTGACAAGCAAGCACCTTTCTTACCCTATTATAACTGTGTATATATTTTATTCCTAATAAACTGTGTCAACATTAAATTTTACAGCTTTGGCTTGATGTGGGATCTAGGGCCTAAAATGCTTGAATACCTCTACTCTGCTGCTCACAAAATAAGAAACCTACATATATGTGACCATGGTCTGTTGGCCGCGAGAGTTAAATGATTTGACGAAGGTTAGATAGGAGGCAAGAAAAAATAACAAAACGCTTCAGCTTTACCAGAGCTTTCCGCAACTAAAACCTTTCCCCTCAAAGGGGACACCTGGTATATAGATGGTTTCAGAGGAGATGGAGTGTCAGGAGTAGGAATCTCTTAAATCACGAGCACGGAGTAAGTTTTCTCCGGTCCTATATAATTAGAATTGTACAAACCCCAAAGCCGCAATTCACAAACCACAAACCTCAAACCTGTAATCCACAAATCCACAAATCCACAAATCCTCACCTTTCTTTCAAGCTGCTTCTATTTGCCATAATTTTCCTCTTTCTCTAACGCGCTTATCGCACCCATTTATGTCTCTCCCTCTGTCTTTCTGACTTCTTTTTGCCTTACAGCGAGCTGTGGATTCACTAGTATCGTATGTTTGCTGTCTATTAAAAATTTTAGCTTTAATTTTAATTTTAAGTTTCTTGGCATATAGGTTGGTGAGACGCACTTTTTGACATTAATTCCTAAACTTTTTAAAAATATAAAATAGAATTTTTATATTTTACCGTAAATTGAGCTTTTATTGACACCTGTGATTGTACATTTACTGTACTGATATAATGGCCTAAGTTTAAAATAAATTTATACTTATTTCCCTCATCATATACGGTCTGCAATATCCTTACTGCTTATTTTTTCGACTTTTATTTGCTAGATCTACTTTGTACGCGCTTGAAAAATTGTATTTTTATGAAAAATTTATATTTCGAAACAGTAAATTAGTCTTTTCTGTTGATTTTATATCGAAATTTAATTGTAAGTGACTAAATTATATTGAAATACTTGCCCTAAAGATGGGAAATTGCATGCGTTTTATTTAGCACTTTAATTTCTTGTTCCATAAATTTTTTATTCAGAATGTCTGTTTTTGAAGAAAAATCACGATGTGCACAAATAGTGCGGATGAGTTTTTTTATAGGGAATTCGTGTTGAAAAGAAACAGGAAGATTTTTACAGATCATTACAAAACAATATATAACTCTTGCTGTCCAAATGCTATGACTGATTTTGATGAGACTTGGTTATCAAATACTATATCCGCTTACTGTGCGACATTTCTTAGTAAATTGCAAGCGGGAGATAAAACAAATAAACGCTTTCTCTTTGCTATGATCTGGCAAGAACCTTGAGAATCATATAGATGACTGTTATTTCTGTTTAGATTCTGTAATTGGATTTAATTAAAAAAACAGATCTGATATTTCATATCCCTCGGTCGCTTCTGTTACAATCCTAATTCGAGAAAACATTCTAGAAGCCTTCTCACGAAGGCTGATTAGTTTATTGTAAGGATATTCAAGGTTTGATTTGTGAGTTTAATTGCATCAATTACAATTCTGATGATTGGCAGTTGTTTCTTGATTCATCAACACAAAGTTCTAAAGCTGTATTATTGCACAATGAAACTGTGTCTGCTTCTCTTCTGGTAGCATAATCTAGAAGTTTAAAAGAGAGCTACAATTATCATCAACTGCTGCTTACTAAACTAAATTATATAGAACATAACTGGAAAATATGCGGTGACTTGAAGATCATAATCCTTGAAGATCATAATGCTTTTACCACCTTTGCATATTAAACTTGCGCTCATCAAGCAATTTATAAAAGCTATAAAACTAAATGACATTGATACTTTCAATCATCTCTTCATCAAGTTCCCATACCTATCTCAAGCAAAAATTGATGAGGCAGTTTTGGATAAACCTCAAATAAGGGCTCTTATAAATGAAAAAGTGTTTCATCGAAATTTATGGGTAAAAATAAGGATCCTGATTATAAAAAATGTGTTCAGGACATGCTTAATTCATGCAAAAATTTGGTATGTTTAGTGAAGTCAAAAACTCATTACCTTGATTCACATCTTGATTTTTTTCCGGAAAATCTTGGGGCTTTCAGTGAGGAGAAGGGTGAAAGGTTTTATCAGGATATTAAAACAATGGAACGAAGATACCAGGGTGTTTGGAATAAAAATATGGTGGCTGATTTCTGCTGGAGTCTACAACGTGATTCTAAAATACTACATAAACGAAGAAATATTCGCAGATTGTTGGAAACAAAAAATACATGTTTTTCCGAAAAGAAAGGATGAGAATTGATTGGATTTTAAGGAAAAAATGGTGTGACAGGCAAGGGGGCTCACGCTCAACAAGCATCTCATTGTGAGAGGCAAGGGGACTCACAATAAACAAGCCCCCCCCTCGTGAGAGTCGATGGGACTTCGAATAGTATCATAAGAACTTGTCGAAAGTGGAAGATTTAGCCAGACTTCAAAACTTCATATACGTTGACATTAAATGATCTCAAGTCTCCAAATTTTATTCGCCATCAAACTCACAAACCCCAAACTCCAGAACTTAAATCCACAAACCTCAAACCCACCAACCTCAATTCCGCAAACCCAAATACCTCACAATTTATAATATCAATTGAGAAATTGGTATAATTTGGGGTTTGTGGGTTTGGGATTTGTGAGTTCAGGGTTGTAGGTTTATGGATATGGAGCTTGTGTATTTGGCGTTTGTGGATTTGGAGCTTATGGATTTGGAGCTTGCTGGTTTGGGGCTTGATGGTTTGGGGTTTCTGGGTTTGGGGCTAGTTAGTTTGTTGGTTTGAGGATTGTTAGTTTGGGGTTTCTAGATTTGCGGACGAAATTTATGCAAGAATTCCAGGTTTTTAATCGTTTTTTTTTATTTTACCGCAAATTCTGACGAGCTAGCTCAGTTCTACGAATTGATTCGTGTTCAGCGACCCCAAAAACATAAAGTATACCTATTACAATCCCAACAGACTCCCAAAACCCTTTTGTGGTCCTGTTTTATTAATACTCACATCATTTAATTTTTTATATTTTTGAAAGTGTTTTACTTTTGATGAAATCGTAAACACATGAAAAGCCATCACAGATCAATTATCTTAATAAGATGACTCACGCACATACACACAACTGTAAGCGTCGGCCATATGTCACCTAATGGCCAATCTGTCTTCTTATAGGGTCTGTAGGTCGGATGCTTAAGGCCCGCTGTTTACTTAGTCAAGTTCAAATCTTGGGCGCTTAGTGTTTGATCATTTCGAGAAGCGCGCAATATAACTCACTGGTTTGGCTAAACATATTACTGACTACTTTCTGATGCGTGATTCTTATAGTGACATCGCTTTTGTCGCTAATGCTACTAGGATTGGTTTTATTCGCTGATCTTTAGCGCTTAGCGTTCAACCCTCTTTTGAAGGTTAGAATGTTATTATCGGCATGTGCGCACTAGTAACTAATGTTACTTTTGGTACCATTTCTGCATTTAAAGAAGTGATTAATTAGTGAAGTTAAAGTCTTGGGCGCTTAGAGTTTGATCGTTTGGAGAAGCGCGCTATATGAGTCAACGGTGTAGGCGAAAATATGACAGATCACGATGTGACGCGTTATTTCTATGTCGACATCGCCTTTGTAACAAAATCTGTTGTAATTCGTTTTGTTTACTGATCTTGAGCGCTTAGCGCCGCATAGCGCTAAAACTGTCTATTTTTTTGGATTTTTTTACGGATATTTCATGCGGCACTTATAACCTTAAAAATTACAGTCATAGAAATCATAAAAGTCAATAAAAGTTATTATAAAAGTGACTATGCACTTAGGTGCCAACTCATCCACTTGGCATTGCCGGAATTACCGTTTCCGTGGGTTACGATCACAGCTGGTTCCGGTGATGCTAAATAAATTGGCAAAATTACTTTCATTTACGCACTCTTCGATCTTATGAGACACAAAACAGGGGTGTACTTGTGCGAGTGAGAGGGAGCACCATTAAGCGACGTCCGCCTCAACTCTAAGAGGTCACAATTGAAGTTGGAAGTTCCCTAACTTCGCGGAGTCGCGGGGGACTCGAGCCGAGCCTGTAACCCTTCAAGAGAAATCACTATACAGCCACGCTGTCTGTCGTGGTCGTACCGCGTGGAGACCTGAGATGGCGGTTGGGAACACTCGCGGCGACTTACAAAGTGCTCAACCATCTACCTTTTAACCACAGGGCCAAATCTTCCTTTCCTCCCTTTTCCATAATCAGGTTCGTCCTTCAAAATGTCTATAATAATCACATTTCCTAAGGGAAGCTCCGGAAACGGTTGAGCCAAGATCACGAATTTAAATATCCTTGACTCGACTGCCGTCTTCCCTTAGACTTTCAGAATTTTAGCGTCAGACTTGCTGATTGCTTGGTTGTAACGGGAAGGGTCCGATTAGGTGACTCCGCCAATGTGTGCCTCAAGTCTTGGCCGATGAGTAGTCGCTTCCCAACGCGACGATGCACATTCGGTGTTGCCTGGTAGTCCGTCTGGTGCTACCTCTTGCCGTTCATCGCATAAATACTGCGCCATATTGTTCGTACCTGACCGGTGATTTCGGTAGCCACGCCTTGTTGGTGGAACATGACCGACAGCCTTAATGGTGCATGATTGATGCTACCTCTCGTAGTAGCGTGGGATCGCTGCGCCGTGTTTTCTACGCCGGTTCTTTCTCCTACGGTGCCTGGCAAACTATCGACTTGCGGTGTCATTTACTCGATGTTTACCACCTTTCCCTTACCACCTTTGTCGTTGCACACACCCAAATATTTTAAAAACGAAATTAAAGAAGCTCCTTGATCTAGACGATAAGTTATTCCACCTCATTAACCTAAATCCATTTGACTCAATTTTGCGTTATAGGTTTGGCTTCGGCGAGCCCAAGGCAGATTCTTCTTACCTTATGTAATAAATTATCTTGAAAACCTCATCGCAACTGCCTCAGGCGTAGCCCAAGCCCACCGGCCGTCCCTCAGTCCTTCCGTCAACCAACCCAGCCTATACTCACTTTTAACCTATTTGATCAAAGGAACCCAATATCGTACAACCAAACTTAACAAACAAAAACCAAAAAGAATAAACTCCCTTTTGGGTTACTTCTGGTTCCTCAGCCACGGTTCTCCCGATCTGCGTGGCTCCTGCTTCTAGTTCCCAGCAGACCTATTTTTATCACCCGGATTATCCGTGTTAGCAAGGCGCCTACCTACTGAGGAATCTACTTGATTTAATTTTGGGTACTCGTAAATAAAAGGAAACGGATTTCATGTCACTATATTTACTTATGTGTGCAATTTCGTTTTTTCTATGTTTTGCAACATTTCTTTCAATTTGGGAGGAAACTCCGGATCAAAACCTCCCGAAAAACTAAAGTTGCTTAGTTAAAAAAAAGAAATCAGCTCCCTAAAGCTAGATAATTACCGCCAGATTGCACAGAAAAAAATCTATCATCTGTTTATTCCGACAGTACCATGGGCATGCTCAGGTTTAGGGGAACAACCAAGAAGGTGTTGGCTAGTTACTGTTCCACTACTCCCCCTCCCTAGGCGGTCCGTCATCGTGGTAGAGGAATAGATGTTTTACGGGAAAGTTTTCTACCAATTGTCCGTCTGCCGTTCCTCATTTGCATACTGAACAATCCAAAATGCGGACTCGACGTACGGTCCTTGCCTTTTACCCACAAATCCATTGGGCACACTCGAATTGAGCCAATGGCCAACCACCCTTACCATTCTAGATACGAATTGAGCCAAGTGGTTAGGTAGTAGTTTTCAGTTGTCTTGAATTGAGCCAAAAGGGTATGAAACAGACTTGAGTGCAACCGCCGAGCCTTACTACTTAAGAAATATACAAGAAATATATTAGGCAAATGTGTAATTAATTAATATAATTTATTGCTTCTTTTTCGTAAAAGTATAAACACAATATATGGTAACACATATTAATAATTAATTTCCTATACAAAAAACATGATATACAAATTCACAATACTTCGCGGATTGATAAATGACATCTTTCCTGACTTTTAGATAGATATCCGATTTCATTGAGTCAAAAATAAAAAAATCTTCTTTACAGCTTCACTTAGACAAAAAGAGTTTTTTAGTTGAATTAATAAAAGTTAATAAATGATATGTAATTTTAAAATCCATTATTATAAACAAATATCCATATTAGGTATTTTTGATGGAATAATTCAAGTTTTTTCTACGGAATCTATCATATATTATTCGGAAGAAAAACCTAAGTATAATATTTCGCCATCAAATAAAACTTAATAATGGTTTAAACTACCTTAATTAACAAATGCACAATTTGCCTATTTCTGGAGTTACAACCTTAATTTTTTCGATGCAATTAACTGTAAATAACTAACGTCTAAATTATTAAGAAAATGTTGATTATAGTAAAGAATTTTTTATTATAAACAACAATCGTTTAAACAAATTTTTATCATTTTATGTATTTATGAATATAATTTTTAAAAGAATTTCAAAATTTTGAGATTTGATAACATTCCAAAAAATTTTAAACAAAATGTAGCTCTTTTAATATTGTAAAATAAATTTTTTAATCTGCTTAAGACTTTTGAGAGGTTTGAAGATGATAAATTTTTTCCTAAGATGCCTGAAAAAGATTGAAAGGATTTTTTATTTAAACAATAATTGTAAGAAAACATTTCAAATAGGTTTTCAAACAATTTTTGATGTATGAATAACAATGGAACTATTCTTAATTCGGAAGGCCGAGAAATTAAAATAAATTTACTTCAAATTAACAAAATTTTCAGTTAAGAAATGTAAGTTCCACCTCAAGGGTTCCAATTTGCAGTTTAGTTTTTATAATTTCAAAATTAAAAAAATTCTAGTTTCAAAATTTAAAAAATTTTGTTGTAAAAGCGGAAAAAGGGGGAAATAACCTTGCATTTATTCTCCGTTTAAAATGATTAACCTAAATTAATAATAGAAAACATTGTGGCGTAAGGAAGTGATTATCCCAGCGCGCGAGAGTTCCGGCTCTTGCAGTCAGCCACGTTGCAATGGGCTCACTCCCCAATGCAAAGAATTATGCAGTTACGTCACCAGTATCGCGCAGTGCCACCCATAATAGGT
>JAWWLR010222535.1:0-11409 GCA_035041075.1 Acraspis erinacei | reverse complement strand
CAATATACCAATATCTGTTTAGGATAGAAGGAATTTGGAAAGATTTTAAATCGGTAGCGATATTGCTACCAAATAATGTACTGACAAGTGGTTACTGCATAATGAGGAAAATATATACTTATTTGCATAATCTGGAAACTTGCAAGTTTTTAAGTCTTCAAGTGAAAATTTGATATTTAGCCCTTGAAAATTGAAAATTCAACAAAGTGCGATTGAAATTGTTTCTTGCGAGGAATAAAGTAAAAATGCAAAAAAAAAAAAAATAAAATAAAGTAAAGATGCAAAAAAATTAATAGCTTTTGAAACTGTGTCGGAAGAACTTTCGTTTGTGGTAAACTTAAAAATGCTTATGAAAAAAAAAATATATATATATACTACAATATTATTATAGTTACCAATATAATTAAAGATAATTGCCCATGATACGACCAGAGGAGAAAGGATCGTCATTTTATCTAACTGCAGAGAAACTGATTAAATTGTTAATAAAGAATGTGGACAATAATCTAGATAATCATAAAATTCTCCCCGTATTACAATTAGGCAAACTCTGGTACATATTTCTTTCTGCATGAATTTTCCTATCTTCAAAATGATTAATAAAATCGACAAAAAAAATATCTATTATTAATTTTTTTAAATCTTGATGCAGACTTCTAAGCACACTTCAGAAAAAAATAATTCAGGTTAAAATTGTTTATCTTACAGTAGTTATTTAATGGTTTAGTTTTTTCTTTCTCTTTAGGTAAAGGTTACAATTTTTATTTAATACTAATGATCAAGGCCTCATTTTATTGTTCGAAGGATTCTCTAAATTGCTATTTGGTTTAATTTTATTATCAAAATTAATTTGGAAATCCTTCAAATAATAAGGTAAGACTTTGATCATAAGGAATAAATAACTCATATTTCCCTAAAGATCCTAATATTGCGATCAATATCATATATAGCTAGTTGTTTAAATTGCCATATAGTGTCATCCCAAAATTTAAACCTTCTGATAACCGAAATAAATTTCCAAAATGGTATTAGCAAGAATATAAAATTAAGGTAACAAAGAAAGAGAATTACAAAAAGCAGTTCAAACTGAGCAAGATAATAATTATATTCAATTAAGAAAGCAGATCAACTTGATGACCGGAAGGAATACATCACAATCCCTGGATCTATGATATTAGGTGGCACCGAATATACTGATCCAAAAAGCATTGTATATATCATAATTTATGAGGTACTTTCAGAAGAAACTTTTTCTAATGAACAATTTTTAATTTTTCATCGGCCAGCATACCACTATCATGCACGTAATTATAATTCAATTCATCTCAATAAAAATTAAAATCATATATAAATATTTCCCAGATCAGGAAAAATGGAGGGTTTGGACTTAGACAAATTTGTAAACCAGTTAAGCATTTTCAAAATCGCTTATCCAATGCCCTTAATAAACTTTGAAACTGAAGGATTTTCAATAGTGTAAATTCATGCTAGGAGTTTTAATTTTTTGAACTCAAAGAAACTGAAGATAGTTTGTAGAAACCAGAAGCAATCCATAACCTCCAAAAGAGTGCGGATATTTGAAATCGATGTATTTTTTTCCAAAACAAACTTGTGATCAAATTATAAATTATCAAATAATAGCGTAGACAAATATTTGTTATAATCACTGGAGAAACTCCTGAATTATTTAAAAACGCTTAACCGTTATACCAATTTTTAAGGTTAAGTAAAGAAGCCATGTGGGAATTTTTGCGCGGGAAAATTGACTATTTTAAATTTTAATATGAGAAATGAGACCATAATGTATAGACTTAAATTTCGGATATCAGTTCTGTATTGTATAGAATTTATTTCCCTTTTTATGTAAATCATATCTACATTCAATCTTTTTTTAGCATTTGGCTCCATATTTAAGATTCTAACGTTTTTGATATTGAAATTAAAATTGTGAGAGTATAAAGAAGCATGATTTTCGTTTTCTTTAATTCTAACCCTTAAGTGTCTAAAAAATTGATCAAGGTATACAGTATTGCAATTTGAGCATGGTATTCAATCAATAGTATAAACTTTATGAAATTTGTCAATTAAATCTTTAAGATTTGCAAAAAGGATTTGATTAAAAGTAGGTTTTTTATAATAACTTCGTCAAAATCATTAATAAATGGCATAACAACAATTTTGCTTTGATTTACAAGATCTTTAATTTGTTTCTGTATATAGTTTACGTCTACAGAAGTTTTATAACATTCACCTATATTCAATTTTAACAAGTATATGGAATACAAACTTTTTGATAAGGTATTTTTTTCAATTTTTAAGTTTTCATTATGAAATCTTGTGTGACAATTTTGTCGCTCTATCAACTAGACTGATGATCACACCAATCTTACTATATATTGAATGATTTGAAGCGAAGTCAAGAAAACGCCTAGACCATACAAGTTTCCTGTACCAATAATTATTTATAATTTTATTTATTTTTGGGAATGAGAATTAGCTTATCGTCGATATGTCTGTAGTTAATAATAATTTGATTGTCTAAGTTATTTAAAATTTCTTTTTCAATATTTTCCATTAGGATATTAGCAGCTGCAACTAAGATTGAAGATCCGTTTGACACTCTAAAAGTCTGTTTTTAAACAAACAGTATTGAATTTGCAATACGAAGTTTCCAAGCATAAACTGAGAACTAAATTAAAATCTATTTTATTTAAATATTTGTCTTGTTTTTGTTCTTTCTATTTTTTATTTATGGATTTTAGAATCAGCTAAACATTTAGAAATATTATGTAATGATGAAACCAGTAAAGCTTTTATAATATAATCTTGACTTTTTTCTGACTTTTAATAAAATTCTCTTTCTAAATTTTAAAGATTCAAGTGATAAATTTAATAAAGTAAATAGCATTTATAGAATACCATGTTTAAATTGCAAAGCTATATACATCGGACAATCTTTTAGAAATTTAGAGGATAGAATTACAGCACATGAAAAATGGATAGAAAAGAAAACAAAGATAATACAGCTTTAACAACGCATTCTTCATTATACTCCCACCATTTTAATTTTGATATTAAAAATGTTAAAATTGTTAATATTGAGCCAAACTATGAAAAAAGATTAACTTTAGAAACGATTTACATAAAAAGGGAGATAGATGCTATAAATTATAGAACCGATAACCACAATTTAATTATTATACACCCTGGCCTTGTTACTAATATGCCAATGATAATGTAGCTCACGATAAAATTTCTCCTCTGCTACATTAGGCAACCAATCCTATATATTTATTGTTCATGAATTATCTTATCTCATCAGCTTGTCCTTCTGAGATATTCGTATTTCTTAAACGAATCTAAGAAAAATATGTTATTTGCCTCAACGAGACATAATTTGTGAAGGTTTTTTTAGAAGAAAACAAATTGTTCAGATTCATGTAGGCTTAAACAAATGTAATAACATTCCCGTGGATGAGGCTGCTAAATAAATCAAACTCTAAATGAAAATATTAAAATATATTATCAAAAATTAATAAACAAGACATTTACACAATGATGGATAATAATAATCGTGCCATATATTTTTTGATTGCCTTCTACACAAATTATCAGATAAGTAGGTAATGAACTTGACAATTGGCAATATAAAGCCACTGAATAATGCAATATGGATTCGTAGAAAAATTATATTTCTTAATTAAAAGATAAAGTTATAGAAAATGTTTAATTTGGGTTTAATATTGCAACCACCAAGTTGAAAATTAATTGATTCGATTTCTTCTCAGTTGAACAACTTTGTTCAGAAATTATTTATTCAGAATATTCAGAATTTAAAAGCCTTCTGCTTGTTTAAACAAAGTTACAAAAAATAATTATTTTTATAGATTATAAAGTCATAATGAATCAATATGGTTTATCCTTAGTTTAAATTTACAAATAAAGATTCTTCAATTTTTGATGATTGCAATGGAGGTTTTTATGATAATTCTTATTATTTTTTACGTATGTGACATTTGTTTCATTATATAACAAAGAAATCGTATTTCAGATATATCGGGTGGTAAGTAAGTAATTTATGATGGACATTACATGGCTAAAAATATTTTTTAAAAATTATGTTATATAGGCAGCGGGGTGGTAAGAATAAAATGATTTAATTTAAGAGTTACAAATTTGAAATGCCTTTAAAAGACAGACAATATTTTATTTTAGGATTACACTTTTTTGTTAATCTAAGTGTGTGTAGTACCGCCGTTTACCAAACTTACTTCAAAATATCTTGTGATTGGGCGATTGGCACCTACTGGGATATCCCTTATTTCTTCTGAGTTTAATGGAATAACAGAACAGCTTTTAATGTGAATTTTCGCCCGTCTCATGCTGTTATTAGAAGAAATATATATTCCAGAAAGAACATTATTGCTCGACAATATTGCAAATATCTCACCATTCAATGTATACATAACAATTTGTTCCTGGTATGACACAGACACATACACATTTTTTGTTAAGATTACTTTAAGACCTTTCCTAGCAGGAAAAGTGTATCTCCGAAGTTCGAATGTCTGGAGTGGATTCTTCCGGGAAGTGATTCGAATAAATTGAAGATACTCAAGCCCATATTCTCGTTCGTCAAAAGAAAAGAGCGTAGTGGGTGGAACAATTTGCGTGGGATGAGGAGGAGGAGGCCTGGAAGGAGAAAACCTGACTGGAAGAGAAGTACTGGCAGGAGATTGTCTGGTAGAAGGAGACCTCGACCTGGATCTTCCAGCAGAATAAAGACATTCAGGGGAATAAGAAGTTCCGGGACGAAAAACACGTGGAGTAGGTGCGCCATCAAGTGAAGTTAGCTCTGAAACATGAAACGTAAGACTGCATTTTTTAAGAGTACGCAAATGAAAAAAAAACGGACTGCTGACAATAACAGAACTTAACTGTATACAATTGTTATAGCTTTTTTACTATAATTGTAGTTGAACCAAAGGGCAGTTTTCTTAATAATGTTGTGGATGTAAATACCATTTAATCAATTTGATTCCGAAATTGGATGAATAACAACTGTCGAGTTTCAGTTATTATTTCATGCCCACCTAATAACCGTCTGTTAAAAGCACTATGGAATTTATAAACTAATATGTCAAAAGAATTTCCTATAATTTTTTCAACAAAAAAATCATTAGGTTTCAGAGCTGTATACGAACATTAAAATGTTTCTGGAACTCTGAAATCCCAACTTTTCTGAATAAGACCTTTCTTTCAAATATTGCAAACTTACCGAACATTATTGCATTTCTCATTATAAAATTTTAATGATTTGTTTGTTACTTTTTTATTACTTTCAGCCGCGGCAATGCATTTGTCCTTTAATCACAATAATTATTATGGTGGATTCACACATGTTAAACATACCATTGCCATGTACATAGTGAGTGAATTGAAAATATTGCAAATGCTAAAGCTGTATATATGTCTTGTCTATAGAAAAGGTTTCATGTAATGCAAATTGCGACGTTAATTCACATAGTGCAGACAGATTTGTGTGAACTCATCATGTTTGAAGAATGTAGCCAAAATAAGTGGGTTTAAATGTATATGCATAAGGCTAATTAAGTAGTTCTGTTCTTTTGTTAACTGCCTTATTGGCTTTTAAAATATAAAAAATATCTTTTCAAAATTCTCTTTGATAATTTTCTTCATTACTTAAAATTTTGTGATTTCCAAAATCAAATGGATGAGTGAAAATGTGAGAATGCTCGACAAAAGCAGTTTTTCTATTGTTCTTTTTTCAGTAGTTCTTGTGCTTTTCCCTTCTGGAATTAATGTGTCTTTCTGATTAGCCAATATAAAAGCTTAGACACTCCTTACATTATGTGCAATAAATAGAATCGTTTCTTTCGTTTTTTACACAACGGATCATTCCAATGAAGGAACCAACCAAAAACTGCTCTTTGATAGAGGAAAACGCTTATTAGACATTCGTTATTTAACAAATTTCTGAGTCTGTGTTTAACTTGTTCTGCCTACGGAAGAACAATAATTTTTCTAAAAATTACATACTCCGTGACTCTCATATTATTTGGTCTAAAATTAATTTAAAATCTACGCAATAGATATTCCAAAAACTACACTCTATAATTTATTGAAGTATCTTATTAAAACTATACAAAGGATTTTTGAAAAATTTAACCCTTATATAAAAAGCAGCTTGGAATTCATAGAAAATAGTAAACTATTAAATAACATACCAAAACATCACACATTCTTTTTCAGATGTAACTTACAGTCTTTACTAATATTCCACACAATTTATATATTACCGTCTTCGATCTGAAATGGCACTTGATTTAAGAACAAATCAACTAACCAAAAGACAGTTTTATGAAATTATTGAATTTTTGCTTAAAATATGCTTATTGTTTATTTAATGTTTCGTAGTATAGGCAGAATCACGGCGTACTAATGGGATCTCCTTTCTCAGCCGCTGGTACTGTTCCTGATTTATTGGTGGAGAAAATTTAATGTCAAATTCTTACCAATAAGCTGCCTTAACATACAACATTCTTCTAGCGTTCTGTAGCAGAAATTCTTGTTTGTGTCCCTGAGGACAAAGTAAAATAATTGGTCTGCAAGGTATATGAATTTTAATTTATCTCCTACCCTTACACATAAAATTAGCCTCATTAACAGTCGTACAGATAGAGCGATTATACTATCTGAAGTAAGCAATGATATAAAAATAATTTTAGATTTAAAAAACTAAACTGTAAATCATGTAGCATTATAGTCACACTAAATGTGTGTGCACGGACGGCTCGTCCGTAAGCCGTTTCACCGAAGGAAAAGACGATTTGATGCAGTACCGAGACCCTATAATCGACGATCCTCAAATCAACTTTCTGATGTTTGGTTTAAAATTGACCTATTTGGATAAAATTTAACTTTCTATGAATTTGTTTAAATAAAATCTTAATGATTTAACTTTTGTTTGAAAAAAATGTTTTTTAATTGAATAACCAACTATTCTTTGTAAATCTATATCTTTTGTTGGAAATTAAACGTTTTTGAAAACATTTGATGTGTATCCTAGGAAGCTGTAAATCTTCCAGAATTGGGAATTCTGGAGAAACACTTTTATAAAGTAACGACATTATCCTCTAGGCAGAGCTTAAATATTTAAAAAAATATTTCTTATTATATTATAACGACGAAGGAACATAAGGATACATATCTCTTAACGAAAATTCCGAAGTGGATCGATCGTAATTTTCCGGAATAGATCGTGCAGTTGTAAATTTCAGCAATTTGCGGGCAATAAAGAGTTGAGATGATACAAGAAAATGAAAATTGTATCATATATTGGCATGTAATATAATGATATAATAGAACGGTTTATTATATTCTATTCGATAGAGTATCGCTATATTATAATATGCAATACAAATCCTTGTTTTTCTAGTTTCTTTTTTGCTCGTTTTTGCGCGCATTTTTTTACATACACTAATTTCATAAATGCTATACTTGCTCCTATTTTTCCTATTTATCCTTTCACTATTAATATTCTCTTTTTAGGGTTTTATTTCATGTTTAATTTATTTCAGTATGTCACAAGGTTTCTAACCTCCTAACCTCTATCTGACAAATAAACCAGTGTAGTACAAATTATGACCAACAGAGGCGCTAAAAATCAGAGTCGCAACGTTCATTCCACTTCGCGACTGAAAGATCTTTTCCTTAAAAGTCCGGTTGAATCAAATACATTAGATACGTCTCCTTATGTTCCTTCGTGATGCATATATAAGATCAAGTATGTTTAGGGGTAGTTACTCCCAACAATATGATTTTTTTTAATGCAAGAACACGTCAACTTACTTTTGTACTGTTGGGTAAGATATATTTTTCTTTTTAATTTTCCCTTACTTTCCATTATTTTATTCGTATGTAGGAGGTGGTTCACCCCCTACATTTTTTTAATGAAGTCAGAGAAATAGGAGTTTTCATCTCTCATTATGCCGAAACTTTTCCAACTAGTTTTGTTCAAAAATATTATTTTCTTCTATGCGAACTAATCAAATCACCTCTTGACACTAACATATTTAGGGGGTTGTTTCACCCTCTTAAACCGTTTATTGGTCGATAAGAAAAAATACGTGACGCTTAGTTTTTGGTCACCTACAACATATATCAAGATCATTAAAATGAGGCGGGGAGGGGGCACCTGGGGTACTTTCCTTGTTAGACAAATGTTTAATAGGATCACACCTTTCACATAATAATAATACGTGTGATTGAAGTACACGTGTTATATTACGGATGTACTCATAATTTTCGAACCTTTGATCGTATGGTTAAATCACTGATACTATTTTTATCAGTGTGCTTTCAGAAACGGAAGAATTCGTCATTAAAATTCAGGACAAGGTTGTTAGTACCAGCAATGTTCGAAAACACGATTTAAATCGAGACGTGTTTGACTTGTGTGGATTATGTGGCGACAACAGCGAATCCTTCGAGCATCTTATTAATGGTTATCGCTTATTGGCTCAAAGAGAATATACACACAGACATAGCGATGTGGCGAGCATTATATATCAACAAATTGCCCTAAAACTAGCACTCTTAATATAATAATTAAAGCAAATAAAAAAACAAAAATCTTAAAATCAAATCTATAAGTATAGCGAGCTAAGGCATAAAATAAAAACAATATGGAGGAATGTGAAACATGCAGCTATTCATCCTATATTGTTGTCGGCTGCAGGCAAGTGCCTAAAAACCTGGGAAGTGCCAGATGATAGCTTTAAGAAAGCATCCAGCGCTCGCGGCCGCTGTGTAAGGATAACAGCGGTAAAAGACGAACTCCAGACTACACCAAAGCTTCTACTTTAGCACTTGCAACATAATGGCAAAACTATTTCAAACATCATATTAAATTAACTTATAACATTCTTATCTCATCAGTCATTTGACTTAGCCCGTGGCTATGATGAAAAACCGGGTTCACCAGAGAACAAGTTTGAAAAAATAATAACTCAACCGATGGTGTTTCCGTGTTGTTTTCGCGGTAGGGATTGAGCTTTCCTCTCATGATTTTGATGGTTATGTTGCCTGTAGAATTGATACTGATAGGGTTTCCCATGGCAGAAAGGCAGAGAACGAAGAGAAAAGGAACTTAAAGAAGCTCAAAAACTCATTAATAATGGAGAAGTTGCGTAATCTGTATAGAGGCTGGTCATCTCCCGAGGATCATTGGGGCACCTTTGGTACCACCACTGGGGATGTCAGCGTACAAGCCGTTGGTGACAAACTACGTGATGTACAGGTATATCTCACCGGGATACCAGTAAGGACTACTGTCCAGCTAGAACATCGGCAACAAGTGGAAAGCAGCATAACCTAAGCTGCCCCTGCGGAGGAATATTTTGGCTGGGATTCTCCAGCAGACAACTTTCACAGGAGTGACATGGCAGCGCATTAATATTCAAACCCATCATAATCAGCAATTGATGCGCTGTCAATTTGAATACGAGATGGGAGCGACCCTAACTTCTCGTGACAAGAGGGTCTTTCGAGAAAAATTTGTAGTTAATTTCCCGAAAATAAGGACAGTAACTCAAGAATGCGTCAGACAATTCCCGAAAATAAGGACAGTAACTCAAGAAGGCGTCAGACAATGGACGGGAACCTCCTCCCTAGAAGAGCCATCAACCGAATAAGATCTGATATGGAAAATGCATTTCGCCAGCAGGTCCAGGGTGCGCAGGGAAAAAAGAGAATCAATTGGACGCCGGAAGTGAAGGAAGACATTATCAGATGTCACTTTCGGGCAAAGGCACGAGGTTGACCCCGCAAGGGCGAACAGCATCCACTCTTCGTGGGTATTCAACCCGAGCTGGTCCGTTGAGTAACGGAGTAACAATTTGCTAATCAATTAAAATCCATTAGGAGTCACCTTATGTCCTGAACAGATGCAAAAAGAATGAGCAGCACAATGGTTTTCGAGTTATGAATTTTTGAAAAAATTTCAAATTCCCGAAAATTCCAAAATTGCGAAGACGATGTAGCTCCGAAAGTATAGTTCGTACGAATAATCACCATCACACATTTTTCATCCAGCAACGTATGGATTAAACACATTTTGACTAAAAACATTAAATTGTTTGTTAGTCATCATTATCACAATAACAAAATGACGAAAGTTACTTTGTTTTAGGTTTTTATTTGATATCGGCATTTAGTTTAATTTTCTTGACCTTTGTCTTATCTAGTATCGTTTCAGCAAAAAATATGAATTTTCGTTTTACAGACAACATTTTTTCTTCTCATCAAGGCGCGGGCATAGGGCAGAATATAATGAAATATAGTCTTTAGATTGGGAGTAGTGTAGAAAATAATCAAGAGAAAAACGGTAGAATGTTGAGGACTTTGTTGGACTGTTAGCTAGAGATATCGATCAGCGATCTGTATCGGAACAGTATTGCGGAACGAATATGTTATTAAATAAAGAGCACGAAAATTCTAGTTAATTTAAAATTCTTAACCCCTATTCCCACTTTGACCGTCTTGTACATTCTGAAGCCTTAGGCCATAATTAAAATCATTCTGACATCCTCGAGAAAACCTTGAACAGACAATGCGACTCGAAAGTCGGGAAAGTGCCGCAAAGCTACAATGACACCAATCGTCCATAAAGTTTTAATCTACACATCTGTTATTGCAAGTGAGTTTATCCTTCTTATTGGTTTTTTATAAGAGAAAGTCTTGGAAGCCAGTAATAAAAATAACCGAAAATATCGAGAACGATTTATTTATTTGCTGTTGCTTATCAATTCCTGCCCAAAACTCTCTAGTTATCGGCTAAAAATTGGAACAAGAGATATACTAAAGCTAAAGCAACTCCAGGATCCCCTTCATAACCGGATAGTTAGTTAGCTATAATGTGCACGAAAAGAAATCTGGGTAGAGGGGGGTACCAGACACTGTAGAAGTAATACCGTCCATGTGGGATGAACCTCTATTGGTTCGAAAACAGAACTAAGGCAGTTCAATTCTTCGGGATACCGCTCAAATCGGCCATAGAACGCACGAAGTTCTAGTATCGAGAAAAAATTGATTCTGCGCATATGGGAGCAGAGCAATTCAAAACAGAGAGCGCGTGCGGTTCGATGCTGGTATGCCAGCAGTTCCGAAATTTGCGTTTAGTGAGTAGATGCATCGCGTGAAGTTTCTTTCGAACTGCTGACACACCAGCATCGAACAGCACAATCTCTGTGTCTTGGACCACTCCGCTCCCGTATGTGGAGAATCAATGTTGTCTTGATAACTCGCACGTCGCGCGTTCACTAGCCAAACCACGCGGGACCCTGAACAATTGAACTACCGTTGAACAATTGAACTACTAGATTTTTT
>JAWWLR010222421.1:0-12528 GCA_035041075.1 Acraspis erinacei | reverse complement strand
ATGAAACGTGAAGTTCCGCAAGGAAAAGTCCCTAAGGGCGTTGAGGCCCATTTTAAAGGAGCTATTGAAAAGAAGATCGAAAGCAGGTACTCAGAAAATTTGTTGTACTCTGTAGTTTAATAACAATTCATATATCATGCATTGATACATTTTAATAAAGCAACTGGTTTTTAAGCACTTGTAAACAATTCTACTACAAATATATTGTATTAGTTCAGGTAATTGTTAATTACAATTAATAAAATAAAAGATATTGTTAGGGACATTCGCTATTTAATACTAGGGACCTTTTAATATTTATCAGTAGACAGGAGTCACTGACTAACAGTGCCAGACTGCCAGTGTGTTCTAGCGAGCCGAACCGCAAACATCCTTTGTAACTCGATATGCAATAAACTAGTTATTTGTTTAAATCGGTTCGTTTAACTTCATTTCCATCTCTTCTAAGTTTTTTCTAATACCTCGGAAAACGGTGCCGTTCTATATGGGATTTACGCGGGTGAGCCTACTCAGATCCAAATTGAGTTGTGCGAAGAACCAGGAAAGTCAAAGTGCGACAATTGAAGAATGAAGTGCGAAAACGAGTGAAATAAGGGTCCTTCCTCTCCCCTTTTCCTCTCGCTTTCTTGAGCCGTTGAAACCAGAGAAGGATAATTAGTGCGAATACAAATGTGCGAATTTAAATATGTGAGAAATGTGCGAAAAACTTAATTTGTGCGAAAGCAAAGAGCGGTGAATGCGCATGTGCCTATTATCTGAGCGAAGTTGACATTGTTGTCCGAGAACAAAGAGCGTTGAAGGCTCATGCGCGTCTCATTATTTTTGTTCGAGAACAAAGAAAGCTGAAAGCTTGTGCGCGTCCTTGTAAAAGTGCGTAACAATTTTTGAGAGATTGAAACAGTCGAGAACTACGATCCAATCTAATTGAGCGTGAGTGCCGAAATAAATATGGTAAATCGGTAATTCGATAAAATGTCTCAACCAAATATTTTGGAGACATGCGTGGACGAATTTGAACGATTTGTTAGAGAGTTGCCCCCGAATTAAAACCCAATGCAAAATCGACTTCAAATGGAATTAACAAGCCAACTCAGTGATCGAACGTCAGTAATAAGTAATAGGTCTAGTACATTCAATTTTTCTACGTGCGACAGCGCTTCACCTAATGGATCCATTTTTCAAAATTCAGTCTCTGGTGTCGGTAATCAGAGTAATCAAACTATTCAAAATGCGCATCCAATTGAAATGGATCTTTTCATGAGATGACAAGCGGAACATTTTGGTTCGTCAACTAGAAGAGCAGCGGAAGGAAATTACAGGCAGGCGGAAAATTAGAGATACCCAATTTCTCAATCAGAGACTGAGGAAGCAGGAAATCGATTTCATGATCCAAGATGTCAACAAACACCTGGATTTCGACCACGAAGAGAGCATATCAGCGAATCGGATCTTCAATCATATGATTTAAATAATACACCAAAGAACCTAAGCAAGGCAATTAACGATTTTAATGGTGACTCGGGAGTCGGTGCTGCCAGTGATTGGATCAACAATCTGAAGAGGATGACAGTTCTGCATCGATGAGCAGATGGAATCACCTTAGAGTCAGCACACAGTCATTTGAAAGGTGGAGCACAACAGTGGTATAAGGCAAGATCTCAAAACCTAAAAACTTGGAAAAATTTCGAGCAAGCCTTCAGGAAAACATTTACAAGTTCAGAAAATTTGACTGAAAAATGGAGGAGGATGGCTGAAATGTTTCAACCCAAAGGAGAACCCCTAATCTCCTATTTTCTAGAAAAAAGTGGTTTGTGCCAGAAACTACAACTTCCTGTAGAAGAGACTAAAGAACAAGTTCTGATAGGGTTATGGTAGAAAGATCTCGCATCGACCCTAACGGCCAAAACACATACGGATTTAGATGATTCATTACACGACTTACAATGTCAAGAAAGACTGATGATACAACGAGAACGAATTCGTAATGCGACTAATTTGACGAAGTCCAGCGAAAGCTCGACAATCGGAAACGAGAGGCCCAAAGAATCGAAGGATAAACAGCAGCCGAATACCAAACAAATTGACCCGAAGAAAGCTAATGCCGAAAAAATGTCCACCGATGATAAATAAAATGGGAGAACTTAAATGTTAGAACTGTAACCTTTGTGGTCATATCGCAAAAGATTGCCCAGAACCAGCAAAGGAAATGGAGTGCAAAACCTGTAAAAAGAAAGGACACACACGAAGGCACTACCCCTCAAAACCGGAGCAAAAACGAGGAGAGATGCTCCAAATTTCAGACAGCAGTAACTATATTCAAAATTTTTTGAAGGAAGCGACGATCAACGAAATTAAGCTGAAAGCTGACACTGGAAGATCTGCTCAAAGCATTTGGGCCAGCAAATTTTAAAGTAGTTTCAACAGCGATTCTGAATGGTGATGTGTCTGTGCATGGGGTTTGAGGGAAAAACATTCCCATCTGTGCCACAGTAAATCCAACCGGTATCCGAAATCTGAATTCATAATTTATACTTAGTTTCCGAACTACTAAAATTGTCATTGTAAGGGCGTTGGAACCAGGAACTAGTCTCAAAAATTGAATTGCCCCATTTTACTCCATAAATACTAGAATTGCACATTTTTTTAGAGGTTAGGGCATTGTTCCAAATCCCTTGAGCCGAATTATCTCAGGTGATGAGAGCAAAGATATTATAACATAGATGCGGCAAGTAGCAGCGGATTGGGAATAGAATTATTAGCAGGTCAGGATAAATGTAGACGGCGCTGTCGGCGAATATATATTGTTTAAAATTGCTGTAACATATAAAATTATAATTTCGGAGTGAATTCCGCTATTTTGAATTGTAGGCGATAGATATTTTCATGTGTAACTGATTTAAATTTTCGCGGCAAATATGGCGTTAAAATGTAATTCTCTGTAAGAGGGAGCTGGGAGGAGGAGCAGGAGAGGGAAGGAGATGGGTTGGAAGACACGGTTCGATGTAGCCGGAGATTATTACTTCTTCTTGAATAAACCTGATCATTCCGACCGAGTCTGTTTTATTTAAATACCGGTCCTGCAGTCTCAGAAGTGGGATATGAAGATTAGGGACTTAAGGTTCTAATACACGTAGCGCGAGTTTTGAGCTTTTTAAAGCTGATTTCGGTCTGGGGCGTGAATGCGATCGTGAGAGACGCCGCGTGTGATCACGTTGAGACTGGATTCGAATCGGCTCAAGTGTTGTGAGTTTCAGCAAGAGGCTGACGAGTTTTTGGGTAAACGCAAATACGAGAATTTGCCAAATGTGCTATTAGTGCGAAAACCAGTGCGGTATTTTGGACCTAGAATCTTCGTGTGGATTTCTCGCCTGTTCGTGAACATTCGAGAGCGTTCTACCGCATCAGTCAACCATATTGGTCTTTGTTCTATGGGCTTCTAGTACATTCGAGTCGTGACCACGTTTTGAGCAGTGACGCTGACGCGAAGTGTATTAGTACTCCCAACTAATGGTGTTTCCAGTTTAAGTGAATTGTGTTCCTCAGGTAGGGAAAATGTCTGAGCAAGGTGATTTCGAAGGATTTCCCCCTCAAAATGAAGGTTGTGCGGGCAATTTATTTGAAAATAATAATGGTGGTGGTGACCTGGACAATGGATCACACAACAGAGGGGCAAGGAGCGAAGGAAACGTTAATCAAATTCAAGATCAAGTCCCTGAACGTGGTCCCATTTTGGTGGATGTGCAAGGCCTCATTGAAGCGACGACTAGGGCGGTTATCGCAGCGATGCAGGCAGCCGGAGTACAAAATCAACCACGTAACGAGTCTAATCAACAAAACCAGAAACGTATTGGGAATGCCATTCCTCATGAAGTTAAATACAACGACATAGCGAGTCTAATTCCTCCTTTCGGGCTCGAGGATGACGACGATGTTGAACGATGGATAATGAGAGTTGATGAGATCCGCGATGCTTATTCAGTTCCAGAAGATATTTTCAAATTATACGCAGCTCGTCAGATCAAAAATAGAGTCTTGGACTGGTACAATGAGACTCCTGGAGCAGTTGGAAAGAGGTGGCCTGAACTTAAGGAAGAATTAACAAAAATTTTCAAGTGTCGCGACGACCCTCTCACACGCACTAAGAAGATGGAGGCGCGAATGTGGAAAATTGCAGAAAAATTTTCGGTTTACTTCCAAGAAAAACTTAAATTAATAAACAGGTTGGGAATTTCCGACGAATTGGCCATCGAGTATATGATAGAAGGAATTCCAGATTACCTAGTGATATCACATGCCAGAGCTGGCAATTATCGGACGGTAATTGAATTGGTGGAAGGAATGCAATGAATCACAAAAGATGAATCACGAAGAGATCCAAGGAAAGGTAGTAAACCAACAGGCAAGCCGCCTGAAAGTAGGGGAGATTATTACTTCTATTTGAATAAACCTGATCATTCCGACCGAGTCTGTTTTATTTAAATACCGGTACTTCAATATCGAATTTAAGAAATCGGAAGATACTTTTCGAAATGATCCACATCTTCCAGAATTAAATTCCTCAAACGATGAAAATTTTTCAAATGATTTAAGTAACGCCGATCACTGGGCAAACAATTAGGTCAAGATAAATACAAAATTTTAATTTGTAGAAATCATCAACTCCTAACAACAATTGTAATCATGATAAAAAGGGGGATTCTTTACCAAATAGGGGTAGCAAAAAAAGATTTGATGCCGCATGAGGAAGAGTACCATGCAATTCTTCGCAGAACGGTATCAAATACTTACAAATTACAACATGAATTAAGGAATGAAGAAGATAAATTTGAAATTCTTCGTTACCGGTGTAAATCAGCAAATTTTGAAACACTCAGAAAAAAAGTAAAGAATATGCATGAGCTGGATCGTTGCTGCTCTTCCTTACTCGATGATGTTTCCTTATAATTCTGGTCTCCAATATGTCTCTTAACAACAAATGTGTGGATTGGAGAATTGAGGGCGCTTAGGCCGGAGCGTTAAATGTGTAAAAAAATTAAATATGCAAATTTATGCTTCGTAGAGTTAAAAGTAATTGGAAGGACCATCTCACTTTTTCGGTTTACTGAATTTTTTTTGAACTGAAGAACTTTTTTGTTTATAAAATATCAAACTGAAACTTCTAAAAATGTATCAGAAGACCATAAACTACGTTTGTGTACTTCATTTGATCAGAAATTTAGCTAAAAATTATTTTCAAAGAAATTAAAACTGTTACCAATTTTTGACATATTTTCTTTGTACGTTGAAATTTTTTGAACTTAAGAACTTTTGTCATGTTTAAAATATCGGCCTCAAACTTCGAGAAATGCAAAAGCCGTCGGTAATTTACGTTTATGTAGATTTTTTTTACATCTCGCAGATATTCTAAATATAAGAAAAGTTCTTAGTTTAAAAAATTTCGAGGTTATGTCAAGAAATGGTTTCACTTAATTTCTTTGAAAATAATTTTTATCAAAATTCCTGCCCAAATGAAGTACATAAACGTACTTTACGGTCTTCTGATACATTTTTCAAAGTTTCAGTCCCATATTTTATTTACAAAAAAGTTCTTAAGTTGAAAACAAAAAATTCAGTGAACTGAAAAACTGAGTTAGGTAATATAGGGATCTAAGTGTGTCACATGCCCTTAATAAAGTTAGGGTTTGGATGACGAAAGGCGGGTTTCCGTATGGATTAATTTTTAACCAAAAGCTGTATCTTTACCCAAAGAATTAATTTTCAACCAAAAGATAAATTTTTAACAAAATACATTAATTATCATATAAAACTTTAATATTCATCCAAATATTTTACTGTGTTTATACTTTTTCCATTCCTGAAAATTATCAACTAAATATTTGTGTTTTTAAGTCAAAACAAATCAATTTTTACCAACAATGGAGTCGATAATTTTGTACACAATTGTCGAATTTTCAAGCCAATTAGACTAACTTTTTTCTCTTTTTTTTAGTTTAAACAAATAGTTTTCAACCAAAAAAAATTAAGAATTTGTATCCAGTTGAATTGAAGCAAGGATAGTTGAATCCTGAACCCAAAAGATGAATTTTAAACAAAGAATATTAACTTTCCACAAAAAGGAGTGAAAAAGATGGAAAAAATGAAAATACAATAATGTTTAACCAAACAGTTGCCCTTTTTTGTCTAAAAAGATAAAATTGGTAAAAAAGATTAATATTCAGGACAAAATAGGAAGTTTCGTCAAAACGATCTACCAGATTCAGAGCATAGGAGAAAACTGCATAGTTCAAGACAACTGTGTTGACTATATGGGGGATATGAAAATCTTATTATAATTGAACCCGAACAAATTAAAACATTACCGATAGAAACAATTCTGGAAAAAGTAGAAGTACTCGATACTCTAGTAAGTACGAGCGAAAAGCAAAGTTTTGTAGAATTAGTTTGGAGGCATAAGAAGTTGTTTAATAAATAATCGGGATTAATAAATGTTTATAAATACGAATTAAAAGTTAGGGATGATCAAACATTTATTTGTCACACATATCTAGAGCCCATGACCTTCCGTAAGCGGGTAGGTTTGCGAAACAGACACCCTGATGAAAGCATGTGAAATTCGGCGTTATAATAGCCCTGATATCAATCCTGCAGTTATTGTTACAAAGAAAGATTGCTATATTCGTCCTTCTTTAGACGCAAAAAAATAAAATAATATATTGATCGAATGTCATAAATATTCCGATACCAGTGTTTCTGGTTCCTGCTCTAAAGCGAACATCATCCCTGAAGGATGCTGCGGGTGTTCATCCAAAAAGGAACAAGATTCCCAGAAACCCGAGAGCTCACTTCATTTTCATTGTTTAAGAGGTAATGTTAAGGACTCAAACCCCACTTCCCAGCTCGAATTATCTCACACAATAATTATAAATAGAAAAATTAGAGCAAGCTGCTCTCTTAATGATAGGGACCTACAAGCTGCTAAAAAAACCCGATGATCCTGAAAAAAACGACGTTCCGCACTTTATATTTTTTCAGTAGAAACGGAGAGTAGCGACGATCATGGAAAGAAAATGAAAATTTTTCTAGTCTTCAACAAATAAGAATTTTAATCGCAGAGAAAGAAAAAATGTAAAAAAATCAAACAACGATTGGTTAACAAAGAAGTTATTAATGTTCAAGATTCTGTAGTTGTTCCACAGGAAAGCAGCTGTTTATTGCGTACTAGATAATTATTTTTCTAAGAATATTATCAAATCTAAATCAAAAAGTAATAAAAGTAAATTCATTCATCATTTTCTTTTTAGTTAACCTGGTGCGAAATTCGGTAGGATGCCAGAGCTTGACCATCGGCCCAAAGTCCGCCGTGCTTTAGTAATCAATCAACGGTAACCAGAGTTGGGCCGACTGAGGTGTTTTCAACCTGCCATGGTCCCACCGACGTTGGCAACTGACGTCAGTGAGGGGCGACAATCCGACTGTCGGCCTAATTCTGGCCCAACTTGGACCGATCATCGGATGAACTGTGGCAGATATGGAGCATTATTCCTAAACTGCCCCGACTTTAAAAGTCATGTCATCCGATGGCCTTCAAATTTTCAAAGTTTGTTTGCCTATATGATAGTAGTATACCCACGAATTTATAGGCTTTTACTACCATCCCTCCTCGAACCACAGGGGGTGAAATTTGCATCCCCCGGGCAAAGCGGGTATTTTCAAATCGCCATAACTTCCTTTCTAGAAATGAAAATTGAATTTTCGATGAGTTATTCCTCAATGTTTTCGCATGCTCTTTCATTCTGTGAAATCTGTTTTTTTTAATTTTTATAAACAAATGACCATTTAAAATGTTTATTGAACATTTTCTACTCTTCTGGCAGTTTGTATTCTTTTAAAGTATTTGTAAACGACAGCTTCACTTTTTTCCGATAAAAATGTTGTTTGCCATTTTGGGACTGAAAATAGTTATGTAGTTATGCAAATATGATATCCGAGCGAAACCCTTCCTCTCGCGCTCGGACAGCTGGGCCAGTCCTACCGGGGACTGTGGTGTATGCATGATACTCCAGCGACGCTGTACTAAATTCATCATGATTTATTTAGTTCGCCTTTTTTTCGCGCATTGTTTGCTTTTCTGAACTTGAGGCTTTTTGACTTTCTTCGGAAACAGATTATGTTCTTTTGGGAATGAAGTTTTTTTTAGTTGCAATTGTCCGTTCTCATTTTGAATAAATGCGTGGTATTTTAGAGTGCCTGGAATTGTAATTGCCTCAGTGAATCTAGTTTCTAGTTTGTTGGTCGTCTCTATGTGATCTTCTTTCGAACTGAAAAGAATTACTGTTTCCTTTAAATTATGCTTAGCCCATTCGAATAACTCCATCGCAGTTAGGATTCGATTCTGTGCTGAGCGCTACAAGCTAGCTTTTGCCGCAAGTCTTCAAATTTCCACCAATCCCGTCACCTGTAAATGTGTTTCTGCAGAAAGTCCAATATATTTTTTGTGATATAAAAGATTTCTGAAGGCATACTTATTTTTTAAATGCTGCGCAGCTCCGTCTATCACATAATAAATTTTATTAACAACACTGAATTTCTTCTTGAGGTACTCGTTGATGAGCTTTTGAAATGTGTACACAGCTACAGTGTCATGGCTTAAACAATCTGGGATGATTGACATGCTAAAATGCTTCAGTTCGTTTCCATCTTTGTAATAAATAACTACTGTAAATATAGTGGCTTGATTATTATTCCAATGAAAAGATTGTGCAGCATTTTGAATGATGAAATCATAATTTTCAGCAAAGTAAAGCAAGATTAAGTACTCTCCTTCTTTTAGTATAACTTTAAGGTGCTTCAGAAACAAACCTTGTTGTTTCGCATAAAATGCTTGAGGTTTCAGGTTTTTAAGTTTAGTGCAGAGTGCTTCTACGAAAGCATCAGCGTCTGCTATTTCGGTCAAACATATAAAAAATGACAGAATGAAAATTAAACCCGTCATTTTAGTACTCCCTGAAACCTACTGGGGATATACCAAACTCTCGTTTGCAGTCCAGTATCGGGGGTTGCCTGCAAATAGATTTAGACGCAATTCGGGGGGATCCAAACGTGAATAGAGTGAGGGGCAGCCTGAACAGTTTCAAATTGGAATGCATGAAATTGCGCAATACATTTGTCTGAGTACTCGCGCACTGCGGCCTTTCCGAGTCGAAAATGGCCAACGCTTTCGACTGTGACTTTTTTTTAATATGTAAAAATTAGGTGAGTATTTTTTACACAAAGAAATAAACTGTTGCGATGCGCCTGCCAAAAAAAAAACACATTTTTTTCTGAACAGCCCCAATATATAACCTTACTTTTAAAAAGGTGGATTTGATATTCAATAATAATATAAGATCTGAATAAGATTTTTTTATACAGAATTTTTGAAATGCTTGATAGCCTGTCAATCAACTTTGGCATCTGTGAGTAACAGCCAGTCAATTATTTATGTTACTTTTTAGCACCTAAAGAATCATCCCCAATGGGTTCCAGGAGTATTCAAATGACGGTTTTGATTGCCATCATGTCATTTTTCTATGTATGACAGCCTGACAATCAACTTTGGCACCACTGTGGAGCTGCCCGTCCAACTTTTAATTAGTTGTTAGCGCCTAAACAAACATTCCCAATGGGTTTCAAAAGTACTGAAATTACGTTTTATAAATCAAATTCTTGACATGTTTGACCGCCTGCCAGACAACTTTGGGACCACTCAGGAGCTGCCAGACAAATTTGTTCCTAGTATTTAGTACCTAAACAATCGTCTTTAATGGGTTTCGAGAGTACTAAGATCACTTTTTTACATTCTTATCCATAATGAGAAGGTATTTGTTTTATGCGAAAAATGACTTTCGCGGATTTGAACAAATTTCGACGTTTTGAGTCCCCCTGAATAAGAAAAAAGTTTTTACGTCGGTGTCTATCTGTCCTTGTCATCGACTGTATACCCGATAACTTTCGAAGACTATTCAGACTGGATTTTGCGTTGTCCCGCGGCTTGAGAGAACAAAAAAAATCCAGTTCGTTAACCGATAAAAGTTCAAAAAGTTAGAGAATTTTCAAAATTGTTGAGACTGATTTTTTTCAAGATTTAAACACTCTATCAACAGCTATTTATAGTAAACAACAATACGAACAATTTATCATGACTTTTTTTTATAAATAAAAATTCCAAAAGTCATAGCAACTTCAAAATAAAAAAAAACTGAACTAAAATGGACATTTTAAGCCAAAAACGAACGATATGAAAAAAAGCCAAAAGAAGAAAAGCGTGGCTTTTTGAAGGCCCTACAAGATTATCAGGAAAATTTTTTTCATTGTCTTGAAAAATCGAAAATTCAAATTTTGATAGCACATAAATTAATTAAAAAGCAATAACACCATTTTGTGGTTAAACAAAGAAAGAACGAAGAGATAAGTCGAGAAAAATTGTGCACCAAAAAGAGGTCTGCAAATTTGTCATGAATTAGTTTTTTATAGGATAAGTAGTTTTTGTTTTATTCATGAAAAACATAATTGAAAATTATTCAACCGAAAAAGATTTACAAAGTTTTTACGAATATTTTTTTGATATGAAGCGCAGTTTTTCTTTTAATCGTAAAAACAAGATTAAGAATAAAAATGACCAAAAGAAGGCAATAAGAATAAGTATGTTTTAATTGCTATGCATATTATGAATTGTAACGATATAAATTTATTGAAATGACAAAAGAGAATGCAAAATCACCAAATTACAGTTGTCGATGACTTGACCATTAATTTTAAAAGGTCTGTGCACGAGGGGGCGCTGTTGTGCAGCCGTTTATTGTACACGCATGTGTCAGTTCGTTCGTCATATTTTACTTAAATTCTCATTAAAAAAATTTTTTAGATTCGTTATCTGGCTATAAGTTTGGTGCGGTTAGTGCGGCCATCAAAACATTGTCATTTTCTACAGAATTGCATAAATCTTAGTGAAAAAAAAGACTTCACTGGTTGGTTTTGGCGTGGAAAGTCGTATTAGGATTTTCCGTCACCTATAAACTTTGAGCGGGACGTGATGTCAGCCGAAATGTCGTCAACACAGTTTTCTGCTTTAATTGGTAGATTTGGCTCAATGGAATCATCCATCGGTCTACTATACGGAAAATTCGATCAACTTCAAAAGAAAACAAGGCACTGAAGGAAGAAAATAAATATATAAAATTAACCCTGGCGGACCAGCAACGCAAAATGGAATTTCTCGAAAAGCAGTTGAGGAAAAACAATGTGATCTTTTTTGGATTAGAAGAAAAGTTAAACGAAGATCTGAAAGAACCAATTCAGTGCGTGATAAAGAACAATCTTAAACTACCAGAATTCGATGGGCATTTTGAAGAAGTAAAATGACTAAAAATATTTTCGAACAATATCCGTCGAATCCTAGTTCAACTACGCTCTGTGAATGATAAGATAATACTTCTAAAAAATTCTTAAAATCCTAAAGGAACACAGATTGGATTATCGGACGACTTTTCGAAAAAAAGGTACAAGCAGAAATGAAGTCACCTTTTCCCTTTCTGCAGCGAGCTAAAAACAAAGGCTTTAAGGCTTCTTTATCGCGTAATTTGCTATATGTTGATGGACACCAATTCGTAGCTAACTCGATATCAAAGTTCCCGCACAATGGACCAACTATAATGCAGTTTGGAGCAATGCCATCAAGGAAAAAAGTACAGGTAGAGCTAGTAGAGGTCTCCTTATACTGTCAAAAAAAAAGGAAAGTGAAATTAGATGTAGTAACTCGGTCTGAATGCTGGATTTTTGTAATGACTTTAATAAAAGACAGCCTCTTTATTATTGGGCTTATCTATTTAAAACCAGATTTAGACTCGAAGATATATTTGGAATTGCTGGAGTCAGAAATTTATGAATTGCAACTCAATTTCCAAAATGCTGTTTTCTTTGCTGGGGTGATTTTAATGCAAGGGTTGGCGAAAGAAATAATCTCCAGGAAGTGATTTTGAATGATACAAATTTATATTATAATGGAAAATAATGGTTTTATCTTGGTTCTCCATACATTAACACTATCAGATCATTTCCCTGTAATGTTATCATTAATAAATAATGAGGAGATCTGACTCCAGTCCCAAGTGTAAGGCTGCGAAGAGTTCGGTTATCTCGTGGAAATAAGATTGTAGTGATAAGTATACAGAAAGAATGGAAGGTTCTGACTTTTTTTATTTTTTTAAATTTTAATTTGTCTAGAATTGAAAAGCAATTTGTAAATCTATGTAGTACAATAAAAACCGTAGCTCTGGAATTGGATATGTCCAGGTTGGCTGGTAATAACGGTCCCGGAAATTGTTCAAAATCATGGTTTGTCCAGGAATGTATTTCTGCGAAAAAAATGTAAACTTAGCTTTAAAAAAATGTAGAAATTCTGGGCGAAAGGAAAAAGATGTATACGTATCAGAAAAATATTCATATAAAAAGCTCTGTAAACATAAAAGAAAGCAATTTGAAACTAATTGT
>JAWWLR010222407.1:0-12529 GCA_035041075.1 Acraspis erinacei | reverse complement strand
TTTGAAAATCTGTGAGTTGGATCGAGCAACTAGCGTTACTACAATTGATCTAGAGGACGAGACTATGCAGCATAATTCTAAATTTTCAACCAAAAGGATGAATTTTCTACCAAAAAAATTTTGAAGAATATTAAAAGTATGGTGTGATATTTTAACAGATACTTAGATTCATATTTGTCAATTATACTAATAATCTGCCAATTTTAAAGAAATTGAATTATTTTAAAAATAATTCAGTTCATTTTTTTTATTTTAGAAAAATTAGTCTAATCGGCTTTAATGTTAAATAATAAGTTTAATATCTAAGAACAGTTTGAAATCCTAGAATTTCAGAAAATTTGACTGAAAGATTCAATTTAGTTTTAAAATTTAATATTATATATTTAATATAAAATTGTCCATTTTTAATCACCTTGAATTTAAAATGATTCAAATTCAAATGTTTTTAATCTTTAATTATTTAATTTTGAATGCTTTTAATTTTAAATATATTATATTTTAATTTCAGGTGCTTGTAATTCGAAACTCTTAATTATTAATTATAGTTTCAAAAATATTCGAACTTTTGTCTTTATTCTTCAAATTTGTCTTCCTTTTTCAGGTACGTATGTACCTAGGGACAAAGCTTTGCAAAACCTTCAAGCCGAACACGAAAAGCAGATCATAATACATCAGGACACAATTTGCCATTTGGAAAAAAACAACCTGCTGATGTTGCAGGAAATTGCGAACCTCAAAGATGCTTTGGAACTCCAGTCACACCAATCGCACGAAAACAATCGGTAAGTCAATATATCATTTAAAAAATCGAACTTAAATATTCCAGGTGGCCGCTGCACCGGAAAACCGGGATATTTATCAAACTGGAATTTTTTGACCGGGAATTTGACAAATTTTTCGAGAAAAAAAATCTGCTCAAGTTTGATTTCAACATTTTCTTAAAAATAATTAGTTACATTTTTATTTTTTAGGTGTTTATATTCGGTTGACAATGCGTAATTCAAAAAGCTTTCAGCTGCAAAATTTTCTATTTTAGAATTAATTTTTAACCGTACATTTTTTATTTAAAGAATTTAAAAATTCGGTTTAAAGACTTAGAAAAATTTGAAATAAGAAGTGTTTCAAGTCGAAAATTTTGAATAAAAAATCCTTTTTGGTTGGTCCGCTGTGAATATAAATTAATTCATATTTTTTTAAATTGAATTGCACTTTAAGGATTAAAAAGTAAATAATTAATTGCATAATACGATTCTAAATCACTTCAATGTTTAATAATTTCCAGATTTTAACATAAAAATGAAACTATTTTAATTTGAAAGTTTATAATCTATTTTTATTTTAAGAATATCTTCAAAATAAAACATTCATAATTAAAGGCTTCTATTAAATTTGAAATATATTATTTCCATCTACAATTGGAATATTTGAAAAATTTTCAATGAAGAAAGAGACCAATTGTTTAATATTTAAAAATATTTTTGACTGTTAATTTAAAAGCCCAATTTGAAACAAAATATAGATTTTTTCAGATTTCGAACAAAAATTTAGAAGTTTTTTAAGAATTGTGAAAAGCTTCAACTGAATAAAAAAAGTTTCTTAAGAATCATAGGAAAATTGAAAATAATTTTTAATTTTGAACAATTAATTTTAAGAGAATATTTAAAAAGAATTAAAAAACATTTGCAAATTGTCAAAAATGAATCTAGAAGATTTTAAGGATTCTTGTCCATTTTTCAAGATTTTTTTGTTATAAAAAATTTTAGGTAAATTTCGATCATTTAAAAAAAAGTTTATTATACCTTTTAAACTATTTAAAATTTAAATAATGTAACTTTTAATTTACGAAGTGACCAGTTTATAAAAATAAAGTAATCATTTTATTTTTAATGTTTCTTCATTACATTTTTTTAAATTCGTCTATCTGGCTACAAAAAAATAATGAATTCAATTTTTTTCAATAATTTATGAAATTAGAAAAAGATCATTTTTTTCTTTTCATTTTTAGAAAAATTCTTATCTTTTTTCAAATCGCAATACGAATATTTTATAGTTCTTTTAAATTTAAAATTAAAATGTTTTTAGGTTGAAAGTAAAACTACATTGTTAAAGGTGGACCAGTTTTTCACATATTAATTGTTTTAACTCTGGCTGAAAATTTAACTATTTTCTTAAAAATTTGTTTTTTCTTCTTTAAAATTAATTTTTTTAAACTAAAAACGGAAAATTTTATATTTTTGATTGAAAATGTATCTTTTTTACTTGAAAATTCGCGTTTTGAAGTTGAACAATTATTTGTATGCATTTTTTTCTTTCTTTACTGAAAAATCTTTGTTTGTTGAAGTTTCGTCCTTTTTTTACATAAAATTAAACTAATGCATTTTTGGTTGGAATTTGATCATTTTTAGTTGAAAATTCAACTATTTTTCTAAAAATGATCTATTTTGTTGACTTTTTTTTTTAGAAAATTAATATTTTGGGTTAAAAATTCCTTCTTTTGCTTTTAAAATCCATCTTTTTATGTAGCATCTTTTTAAATTGAAAGATCCACTGTTACATTTTTGGTTGATTAATAATTTTTTAAATGAAAATTCAACTTTTCAGTTAGAAAATTCAACTTTTTGCTCAATAATTCGTCTTTTTGTCTAGAAGAATTAACTGTTTAGTTGGAAGTGATACTCTTTGTTGATAATTCTTCTATATGGGCAGAAAATTCGTCCTTCTAAAATGAAAATCAATCTCTTAATCAGTAATATTTTTGTTGAAAACTGAACTGATTTGTTGAAAATTCGCCTTTTTGGATAGAAAATTAATTTTTTGGTTCATAATTCAACTGTATTTTAGGAAAATTAAATTATTTTGTTGATAATGCAACCTTTATTTGGTTGAAGTTAAATATTTTTGGTTGCAAAATTCATTATTTTGCTAAAAATTGAACTATTTTGTTCAAAAAATCATCTTTATTGGCCAAAAATTCAACTGCTTTCAACTATTTGGTTCAAAATGAAACTGTTTTCGGTTGAAGTTTAATATATTTTGTTTGAAACTTCAACTATTTTGTTTAAAATTCATCTTGGTAGGTAAAAAATTCATGTTTTTAGGTAGAAAATTCAAGTATTTTGTTACAAATTCAACTATTTTGTTGCAGAATTAATAAATTTGTTATAAGTTCATGTATTTTCTAAAAATTCATCTTTTTTGTCCAAATGCAACTATTTTTTTTCAATTAAAAATTCAACTTTTTTAAGAGAAAATTGATCTTTATTGGATAGAAATGCAAATTTTTGGTTGACAATTAAACTATTCAGATGAAAAGACATACTTTTGATCGAAAATTCCACTGATTTTTTGAAAATTTAACTATTTCGTAATAAATATAATTTTTGTTTAAAATTACTATTTTGGCGTTAAAAAAAGAAATGAAGCTTTTCTGGATGAAAGTTCAACTATTTTGTTTATATTTTTATCCTCTTTGATTGAGAAGACTTGTCTTTTTAAATTGAAAATTCATTTTTTTTATAAATTCATTATAAATTCATTCTCTACAAATTTGACTAAAAAAGACTAAAAAATGACTACTGACTGATCACGAGTTGAAATGAAAAACGAATTAAAATTTATTTTTCCAAAAAAGTAAGTTTTTTTGGATTTAACTAGAAAACTGAAAAAGCTACAACTTTTTGCCTAGGAGAAAAAAGGCGCGATGAAATTCTACATCTAGATATAGTCTTGAAAAATTAAAATTATAAATTTGTTTTGAAACTCTCCAGGGGTCTTCCCACTCCCGGCAAAATAAGTTTACATGCCGTTATTCGATCCGGCCGCTCAATTTATCTTTGTAGGTAGAAAATGGAAGTGTTTGGCTAAATATTCAACTCATTTTGTTAAAAATTTAAGCAATTTGTTGATAATTCAAGTATTTTGTTAAAAAGTGACCTTGTTGGTCGAAATTGAAACTGTTTTTGCTGAAAATTCCTTTTTTATGATAGAAAAGTCATTTTTTTGGTTGATGTAAATAAATAATAAATTTAAATCTGAAAAAACTTTTATTCTGTGCATGAAGGATTCGATGTTAAAAATGTTACAATATTGTTTAAATATTAATGATCATGGAAATGAGAAATCTCTCGGAAATGATTTTTTTTCGGGTGCTCTGAGTTACAAAATCCTCGAGAGTAAAATTACAAGGACGATATAAGAATTCGAGTAATAACCTTGAATACACTGTTGGCTATTCGTTTTCGGACATCTACAATTTCCAGCTATGCAAACGGTATTATTTTTCACCAGCAATAATTCGGAATCATTGGATCTTCTATTTTTCGTGTAAATAATTTCTGTCGGTAATTTATTTCCGAAACTTTCAATCTTAGTGGAAGAAAGCCTCAAAGAGCTTTTTCCATCCGCGCAAGTTCCATTCATTTTGATTTTGTCAAACGCGACCAGATTCATAGTAACGTTTCTAAAAGTACTATTTTCGACAAGGGCCCTATTTCCCTCTACCGACAAATAACCGGGCTTTCGCAACCTAAATTTCGAGTTTACAATTTCTATGTCGGAAAAATAGGCGAAATTCAGATTATTATCAATTTTCCGAACTTCACTATTTTTAATTCTCAGAGTTCTTCCCCTTTCTGAAAAGTTCAATCCACTCATTCTATCAATCATTACATTTTTAATGAGGAAATTTGTAACATTAATGTCAGTGAATTGTTCTTCAAAATTTATAATTTTAGTATCTTCTATTCGTAAAAGTCCAATACTTCGAACATTCATGAATGTATCGTGAGTAATTAGAGGAATTTGATGAATGCGAATAAGCTCTAGACGTTCGATGCTTTTTGTCGTTAGTAGTGACTCAAAAATTAAAGTTTCGCTAATATTGTGCACTACTATATTTTGAAGTTGAGTCGCCTGTCTTAGACTCGTGAAATGAAAACTTGCTGATGAACAGGCTGATATGAAAAGGCTTGTTACGTTTTCATAATTGAAGTTCTCTGGCAGTATGAGTTCCTGTAATAATAAAAAAGAATTTAATTGCCTTTTTAGAGGAAAAATTATTCAAACTAGGAGTATCAATTTCAAATAATATCGCGACAACTTAAACATTCATCTAACCATTTTTTATTGACACATTTTACCATGCATCTCATTCAATTTTAATTATTATTACTATTTTTTTAATTCATCGGGATATGAATTGTGATTTCGAATATTAGGTGTGCAAAAAGAAAAAAAAATACACTGCCGACAGATAGTATCGGACCACCAACCCACCTACAGTACAAGTCCGATAACTTGCCAACTTCGGGGCTGTAGGGGCGGAAAATTCCAGGAATCGCGGACTTATCGGATGCCCCCTCTTGTAGAACGATATTACGTGCGCGCATGCGTAAATCATGAACGCAAATCATGAGCAAAATAGCACACGTAGTGGGAGAACCACAATTAGTATGCAGATCAACTTTTTAATAAAAACCAACAAACTTTTCTTAAATTTTAACTTTCATCCAGAAAAGATTTCAGTTATTTTACAACACCAAAATTTAAATTTTTTTCTACCAAAAAGTATGACTTTTTAACAAAGCAGTTTAATTTTTAACCAAAAAATTGTTGTTTATCTAAGAAAGATCAAGTTTTTCTAAAAAAAGATAATTTTTTTTTTAAATAGTTGAATTTCCATTCATAAAGGATTTCAGTATTTTTTCAACACTGCAATATTTAATTTTATCTTATTTTGTCCAATAAAGATTTAATTTCTGGTAAAGCAAGTGAATTTTAAAATAAAAAATAAAAGCTTTTAAAAAAGTTACATTTTCAACCGAACAGTTGCATTTTTTTCAAGAATGATGAAATTTATTTTAGAATAGATGAATTAAAAAAAAGCTTCGAAATAATAGACCAAAGTAAAAGTTGGAAACAAGAAATTAATTTTCTGCTAAATAGTCTAATATTTTTCATCCCAAAAAGATTTTAGTTGAATTATCAGCAACAAAATATGAATTTTAAACAAAAGGTTAATGTTCTATAAAGAGAGCTGAATTTTTAACGAAGAGCTGTTACGTAATTGAAGTACGGTTCCTTATTTTTATGGAGTATCGCAGTATGCTTGATTACGTTAAAACCAGTTCGGACAATTTGCCAAAAGTTTTACGAAGTGCTTTAATTTTAACGTTGCTTTGAAACGTTTCTTAATTAATTAATCGATGCAATATTGCATCCAGAAAACCTAACCTCATTCTTTTAAACAGGTGCTTATAAGAATTAAAAATACTTTATTTTATAATACTTGTTGCGTAAATTACATGTAGACACAAAACACCAATTTTAGCGCTTTTTTCTTTCTATTTTTATGAAAAACGTGAATCGCCCACCTTATTTTCAAAGTTTTGAAGGCGTGCTGCGTGCTGCGTCACATCAAGATTATTATTTATTTTAAAGCATATATATTAATATGCAAAAATTTAAAAAATAGTGAATGACAATAACTTTAACTAAAGCTCATATAACGCTGGACCGGAATTCCGGTTCAAGCCTGCGATTCCGGTCCAATTGACTGACTTTCCGGTCTAATGGACCGGCAAAGAGATGGTCGGTCCAAGGCTTAGACTGATGCTCGCGAACAGTCCAGACGGGACTGGAATGCGGTTCAAGGAGAGGGACGAGCGCTGCCCGCCAGTGCGGAGCGCAGGCGCATGCTGCACGTGAAACATAACCTCGAAATTCGATTGTAATCAGGTCTGTCCAAGCTAGAACTGACATTAGTTCCGATCCAAGCTTGGACCAGGTAGATTCTTGGCTTGGACGAAAAATTCGGATAATTAAATAAGCCTTTTAAAGGGTTAAAAAAAATTTTTTATCTATATTTTGGTCGGCGCGATCACATCGAAATCCCTTTACTCAGTGCTTTCGTAAAATCGAGAAAAGTCGACCACCAAATTTTTTATATGAAAATATCATAAAAACTTTTAAAATCCCGAAAACTGACATGAAATCTGATGATATTCTTTTTAATTTGTGAAATTTTTTAAATCTTTTGACACTTCTTGGAATCCTTTCAAATGCAAAAAAATATTTCTAATCCCTTAAAATCCCTTGCAATTTTTTTAATCTTTTGGCACTTCTTGGAATCCTGTCAAATGTTCTAAATATTGCTAATCCCTTAAAATCCCTTGCAATTTTTTAAATCTTTGAAAATTCTTTGGAATATTTCAACATAAAAATCTTGGAAATACCTTGAAAAATTTCAAATATCTTAAAATCTTTGACATGTTTTGAAAGCAATAAATTCTTCTAAATAAATTCCATTACATAACATATTTGAAATTTTTAGTAAAATATTGTAAAATTCCTTTAAATCCTGAAAATTTACATGCATTCGGATGACATTCTTTAAAATTAGTTGGAAGTTTTTTAAATCTTATGAAATTTTGCGGGAATCCTTTAAAATACCTTAAAATATTTCAAATTCTTTGAAATCCCTTGCAATTTTTTAAAACTCTTGAAAATTCCTTAGAATCTTGTAAAATATCGTAAAATAGTTCAAAATTCTTGAAATCTGTGAAAATATCTTGAAATATTAAAGATGCCTTAAAATATTTCAGATACTTTGAAAGCCCTAAATTCTTGTAAATAATATTTTTTAAATTTTGTATTAAAATATTATAGAATCCCTTCAAATTTCGTGAAGAGAGTGCCTTATGATACTAATTCTTGAAATTCCTTGAAACCCTTTGTATTACTTGAAGTCCTATGAAATCCTTTGAGAAAAAATGCATTAATATACCTTATTAAACAACTTTCATATCCTCTAAAATTTAGGAAATCCTCGGAAAACTGATTAAATCTGATCGAATTCCTATAAAAGCCTTCCAAATCTTACGAAATTCGATAACGATCTTTACAACCGCATAAAATTTGTTTAATTCCATTAGAATTCTTGGGAATTCCATTAAATTTTCTAAATCCGCCGAAATCTTCTGAAATCTCCTGGCATATTTTAAATCTCTTAAAAATTCATTGGAATCTTTTAAAATACCCCAAAATCTTTAAAGTCTCTTGAAATCTCGAAAATTTCTGGAAATCTACTGAGCATCCTTGCAATATTTTTAAATATCCTAAAATCTGCAAAAAAATCTTAAAGTCTTTCCATTTTTTTTAAATCTTTCGGAATAATTTTAAATATCTGAAAATCTCTCAAAATCTTTGAAATCCCTTGAAATCTTTTAGTTAAGTGAATGCATTCTTTAAAATTTTACTTAAATATTATGAAATCCTTTCAAATTACTAAAATCCTTTGAAATATTATAAAATCCCGTTAAATTCGTTTAAATTTCTTAAAAATCGTTCAAAATATTTGCAAATTTCGAAAATCACTTGAAATATTTTCAAATGTTTTAGTCTAACCAGATAAACTTAAAATCTTTCCAATAATTTGACGGATAGTAGTAATTTCAAGATTTGTGGAAAAGCTTTGTTTTTATGGATATTTCTTTGCAGAACGACGGAAAAAATTTGATTTGTTAAGAAAAAAACTTGCATAGTTTATGGATGGCCCCTTAGTGGTCTGATACTATCCATTTTTGTGTCCTATGTGTCTTTTAAAAAAGTGAAAATGATTATTTGAAATAAGAAACGATTTCCTCTTTTATCTGAGTTTTACAAATACTCCCCTTTTACGAAATTGATTTTTATTTAACACACCTCATTTTTTAGGCATCTGCATCTCATCCGTGTTTCATTGTAAACTTCACATTGATCGCTTACATTTTCTGCTGATGAAAAAAATAAGAGTATCCATAAGATTGGAATAATTAAATTTCCTAAATGCATCTTCATGCGATTTTCCTTTTTTCCTTATTTGATTTCTTTACAACTAGAAGTCAGCAAATATTATTGTTAACTTAGTTTCCTCATTCACCTAAGAGATAAATATCAAATGGTTTTTAATTTCCGCTTTCTTTTTTCCTCAATGAAATAACTCTGCAAACAACAATCAATTAATTATAGTTATATTATATTGTTAATGAACAACAAACTTTAAAGTAGATCAGTCGATGGTACCTACCATTGAATGGGATAAATTAGATATGAATTGACCAGGAGACACGATTTCACGAAAAGTTTATCTGGTAGCTTATTTTCCTTGGATCTTAAAAAAGTTCCGTTAATGAGTTTGCAGCAAACTTTGACACTCGGATCACCTTCAGCTGCAGGAATTCACTACATACTTTTTGCGCGATTCGAAAAAGAAACACTAAATGTTTTTTTCTTCTTTTCTAGAAGTTATTCTCAATTTGTACTCAGCACTGCCGCATAATTCTAAATCGATTAAATGGCTACACTTTTTCACAATATATGTCCATTTCTCGAACGATTAAAACTAATTAAACTTCCTTTCGCTCGATGCTCTTCTTGTCTACTGTTGTTTACAACTAATTTCAAAGTGCTCAATGGTGCTTTACAATGGGGATGTTGACTGATGTGAGGAGAAAGACAAACGTTTCGATATCAACTAAATCGGTTCTTCCTGAGATTATGATTGACAGTCACTTCATGCCGCCCTTTATAAAGATTGACATATTTAATTATGTCTTTATCGCAGCATTTTGAACTTCATAGTAATTCATATTCCAATGTATGTTAGCCGAAAATCATTTTTTACTATTAGAATATTAACCAATAGCCAAAAATTGACAAATGAGATCAGAGCGATCCGTATTTTTAAGTGTTTTAAATTGAGGAAAAATTGAAATAAATATAAATTAGAAGCGACGAATTTGCCGTTCATGATTTCCATTAGGAAAAAATGCAGGCAAAATGAAATGTGATCTACTTTAGTTATTATTGTATTATTTAATATTAGCTATTATCATGTATTTTCATTTTCTCATGTCAAACAATTATCGGAAAAGAAATTTTAATTCGGACAATCCGTTCTTGAGATATCGTGAAAAATCTGCACCTCTTTTTCCGTATACGTCAAAGGTCATTAACGCATGAACTGGCATGAACGTATAGCACTGCATTTTTTGATAGATATATTTTTTTACATATGGTCACTATATTGGATCAGTCGATTTAGATTTTAAATATCTGACTTCTAATTCGATATCAGTAACCCACAAAACCCTATATCGGTGCAGATTTTTCACGATACAGTAGACTCTACAACACTTCTCGTTTTCGGGGCTGTAGGGGAAGCGGACAGGAAGTGTCAGATAACCTCCTCTCTCCTGCATCAAGTCGCGTTCGGCGTAGTAGGCGTAGCCGTCCGCGTATGTGTGTGCGTGAGATGAGGCAAAGAGTGAGGGCAAGTGAACGAAGGAGAAATCGGGAAACGAGAAGTGTGGTAGCGAGAAGTGTCGTAGAGTCTACTGTATATCAAGAGCGACTTACCCAAATTTAAATTTCTTTTCAGATTTTTTTTAGCATGAAAAATAAAAGAATATGATTATCATTCATAATTAAAAACTTAATAATAAGTAAAATAGAGCACATTCCATTTTTAATGAATTTTGTCTTCTTTAGTTTTTTCCATATTGTTTTCAAGATCCATTCCAAACGCATCCATATGACCTAAAGCATGTCCAAATTTTTATTTGGTTTTTGCCTATGTAAAAGTGGCCAGATTAGTGTGTATCCTCAACGAGTATTGATGCATTAGGAAGCCTGTCCTTTAAAGAATTATAGTTGTCATTATTAAAGTAATTAATTACAATATCATCTTTTTTAAGACTTTTCCGTCACGGTAAATTGTGAAATTAAATCAAATGAAAATTGTTTTTAAATGACAAGCGTTACTTTAAAGTCTCTAAATAGATTGTGTGATATGGCGAAAAAAATGTTAAGCGGTAGGACGTGAATCTCAAAGTATTCTGAAGCGTCAAAAATGTAATACATTCTTTAATTAAAAATTAATCCTAAAAGTTTCACAGAGGTGATGTAAAACTATGGTATGAACAAAATAAAGGCTAAAAATGTACTTTTATATATAAACTCAGATATTATTACGTGATTGTTAAAGATCTTTTCTAAATATTATGAAACTGAAATTAAAATTTTAAGCGAAAATTATATAACAGTTTTCACTCTACATTATGGAAAATATTGCCCTTAAAATAAACCTTTTTCCCCTTTACTGTTAGTAATTCATAAAAAAATTTCATTTTCTTTCTTCAACACTTTTCATTTCAATATATATCTTTCTATATAGTAAAGGAAAAAACTGAAATTGACATGACCTAATCTGTGAAATCTCATCTTCAATAATTTAGGCCAATAAAACTTCAAAAATATTCACGGGGTCACAAGATATAACAGTAAATGTCTTGAAGATTTTTTAAGTTTTATTGGCCTAAATTAAAGATAAGACTTCAAGGACTATGTGGTATGAATTTAAGACTTGCTGCAACTTTCATATGTCATGTCTCATGTTGAAGTCGAGGTGAAAAATTCGAGAAATCCTTAATTTTCTTTCATCTTCTCACGCAGTATCTCCAAAAGGTTTTCGAAAAATAATTAAAAACATACGCTTGTAGAGGACATTGTAAGCTATTAGAAATTCAATTAAAAAAATATTTTTGGAAAACTGCGTCTTTTCACGAATAATTAAGAAAAAATACACTTTAATATAATTACAATCACGAATGTTATGAAAGTTTAAGAAAAAAATAACCAAAATGAGCAATTGGGAATATATACTGATTTTTTTGATTTTTTCAAAAATTATTTAAGGTTTTTTCTTTCAACACCTGAGAAAACGGATAGTAGAGATTTCATCAAAATCACTAACAATAGCTGATATGTTGCAGATGACTTGACCTGGAATTGCTCATTTAAGTTTTTGCAAAATACATATTCACGAAGTTTGGGATGCGTAAATTGTCGCGGAAGATTAATCATTTCATGTTGAATCTATGTATGTTTATAAAAATTGTTTATGGGGCCCAAAAATTGATTAGACGTTGGTAAAAGTGAAACGACCATACAAAAGTCGTCGAAAATCACGACATAGACCGAATTATGCGGCAATTTTTCCGGATTTATTGTGATAATTTTTATTATTGATTATTATTATAAATAAGCAATTATTTATCAATTTAACAATTCCTATTACTATTATTAATTTTTCCTGCAATTTTCAGTGATTGTTAGTATTTAATTTGTTTTCCAAACATCAACTGACGTACATATGAAACAGTTCATATTGTATGGTCGGTAGTTTATATTTTATGAAGAAGCTCTGGTAAAGATATGTAACAAAAATATGTAAATATTTTTGATGAAAACGTTTATCACACCGTGGGACACAGAATAATAATTATTTCAGATGTTACAACAGTAATGTTATCGTAATTCTGAACTATGTTGCAATTATTGGATAAAGACCAATACATTACTTATTGATAATAATAATAAGAATAACAATAATAATAATAAATCATAGTGATCAAGTGATCTGATGAGAGCATTTTGCCCCTGACACATTGGACAAAGCCTGGTTTTTACCCCATCATTGACGGACTGGGTT
>JAWWLR010222399.1:0-12529 GCA_035041075.1 Acraspis erinacei | reverse complement strand
CTCTGTTCCGAATGCGTTACGCAAAAGTATGGTCATATGATTTCATGACCTCCAAAGTCGTCATACGGGGACCGATAGGACCGTGGAAAAATTGTGGGAATTCTATTTCTTTCCAAGTATGGTCCATTATGTACGCCGAAACGTACGTAGTTGTATTCAATTCATCATCACGAAAACTAAAACCAGACCGATAGCAGGAGAACTTGGTCCAATCAAACAGGACATTAGACCCTTTGCCAAGGTCCATATCGACCATGCAGGTCTATTTGTAACTACTGCGTTGAGAAAGAAATTTGTACTTGTTCTTACTGATACGTTAATAGGATTTATAATTTTGCCACCAGCGTGATATACAAAAGCTTTGAGTGTCTTTCTAGCAATATAAAATGTAATTTTAGATTTTTGGCACCAATGCGAATAAGTTTCGAACCGAGAAACATGCTTCACATCTCAAATGTTCGAAGAATTTTTTACGAAACACGGAATTAATCTTACATTAAATTCCCTACGACATCCGCAAGCCAATACCTCAGTAGCAAGGACAAATGCGACATGGATACCGGAGATTCAAGCAAATATAGAATCTCAACAGGGAAAAGATTAGGATCGAAAATTGAAAAAATCCAGCGTTATTTCTAAGTGAATATAATTTACGTTATTTTTCTTAAACTAACTGGTAGATATAATTCACTAAAATCGATTAAGAAAGTCTTCCTCATTCCTGACTGTTCATCCTGCACATGACGGTTTTCTTAATAAGCAATTATATGCGAAATTTTGTATATAATCATCTCCATGAATCCCTACTGTAATACCCCCTTTATCTGATTTAGTAATCATTAATTTTTTATGATTCTTCAAGACATTTTTTGTTTGAATTAAAATATTCCATTCTTTTTCTAAGTCTTTGGAATGTCGACGTTTAAGAGTATCATAGAGTATGTAATATGCTAGTCGGTATCTTATTTATTCTTCTAAATTATGATAGTTATTTTTTGTCTTTTCTATTATTGACATGAAGAAAAATTTTCGATAATGGGTTGATAATAGCTTATCTCACAACCGAGTGACGAAAATGAATTACCTTTGTTTTTCTATATTCGTCTTAAGGCTAATATTAAAAACCAATATTTACGCACAATTAAAAACAAATTTTTAATACAAGACTTAAAAAATATGTAAAAGCATTATTGCAATTATTTAAAGTATTTTTTCAAATAACTCTCCTTTATTGTCATTCCATTGAAGTTTTATTTGGAATTTAGAAAATTGCTATGCGTGAAATGTAATTTGAAAAGAAATATAAATGAAAAAATCGCAGACTGGGTTTTTCGAAACATAGATTTTTGTACTTTATTTGTCGGTCTTTAATGTATCAGCGCTGTGATAAAAGATTTTAAATTTACATACTTCTTTACCTTTAGACAAATTACAAACGAAATTCAAGTTTTCTATTGTCGAAAATAAAAAATACATTATTGCCTTGCCAAACACATCTCTGTAATTTTCCCCCCTGTACCGTTATTTTTACATATAATTAACGACATTTCTGGAAATGCAAATTGAATTTCTATTAATTATTTTGACAGAATTTGCCGTTTTATGATATTAACCCTATTTTTGAAGAAGGTTAATTAAAAAAAAATAGATAGTAAAATGTTTATTTAAACTTGGGTTTTCATTACAACAATTTCATTACAACAATAGATGCGTATCTGAAGAACGTGAGGGGTGAGGTAATATGAAGGTTGTATTTCCCTCCACTTAAAAAACTCACAATCATAATTAATATCTGGATCCGCTTATAATCGAATTCCGTAATAATTATATGCTTGAATTTCAGAACGTTCAAATAAATAAAAAATTTTACTGCTAGCCTTTTGAAATAAAAATAGATCCTAAATATTAATATATTTAGATTACAAAAAATAGATTACAAACAAACTCATATTGCATTGTTTTAAATTGTAGTTGGAACGATATTTTTAGATAAACTAGAATTGGAAAAAATATATGATTCATTTTTAACGTTCAGAACATCATTTACATGTACTAATCCCTAATTTAAACATTTACATAATAATATATAAAAATATGATCATTCATATAATAATATATAATAACATATACATATAATAATAATATATAAAAATATATATAATAATAACATATAGTCGATATAATTTGGCAGTAAAAATGATTTTTAATTACGAAATCTCTTCTTATTTTCCTCAGAATCTCTCCTTTAACTGACAATCCTGACTCTTTATATCTGGAATTTTACACTTGGATCATGAGAACGAAGTTAATTTTTGTAAATTAAAAAATCCTATTTAAGGGTTTTATTATATTAGATGTATAATGTACTTGCATTCCAAAATTTGTGGACTAAGTAATGTCTGCGTAAAATAAAGTAGACCTTTTCTGAAATTTAATTTATTATTTTCCGCCAGCTGTTTAATCTTAAATAACGTAAGAATGTTGGCAACACGTTTACTGGGACGTTTACCTTAATGTGTAATACTTTTAAAAAAATATTGAAACGTGGCAGATTTGGAAAACATAAGTTACTGCATTTTTTAACTTTGAAGTTATTGCGCTCTCTAATTTTTAATTGCACAAGAAAATGCCAACCATATTATATATTTCTATGAAAATGTATTTTCGGATATGCTCAAGGCGTTTGAGGCTGAGTAAAAATATATAAAAGTAAAAATTGATACTCATCAACAGATTGAAAGCTCTCGAAATGCTCTACAATCTTTTAAGGAGATACATTTAATTTTTTTTAATTAAAGGGGAAAAAAATATTTTTTTAAAAACATACGAAACAAATAATCATAACGTTTCTATAAACGTTCCTTAAAATATATATATTCATTAAAATTTTATTTTAATTAGTCTGCAAATAAGATGTCTTAAAATGTTTTCAACTGTTCTCAACTTTTTTGTTACAACTTTAATATTGTGCACTATTTTAGAAAAATTGTAGCAAAACATATACATACGTCTTTGAGAGTTTTAAAAATTATTGCTTGAGAAATTATACAATTATCCACTTAATTTATTATTGAACAATCTGTAAATTCGGCACAAAAAATGAGGAGCAAATGAACTAAACATGATAAATCCATTCAGAAAGATGGCTCAATAATTAAACACATACTGTATTTCAAAAAAACGAGCGATAAAAGAAAAATGCTAACAGAAGTAGACAAAGCCTTTTATTCGAGTTACTGAATCTATTAGCTTGGATTATGTAGTTTTTATAATATATGTATCACTAGTACAAAATATGGGGAATGTAGTTTCCATATTTTGAAGGCTACAAGATTTTTCAAGCCTAATTTTACTCGGATAAAATTGTGTTGTGAAAGAATGCCCAATAATCTTATTCCCCAAGTCCTTAAAATGATAAAAGCATGCATCGTGATTTTTTTCTAGAAATATATTTATCATGTTTTGTTCGCTTACTCCACAAATAAAGTACTTTTTTGAAACCCAAAACATACAACAGAAAACAGAAAAAACAAAGCGTGAATCTCACGCTAATTTCAGGGTAGCAGTTCCTTGCAACAAAAATTAGTCTTGACAGTGTAAATGGTACCATTACTGTGGGGGGAAAGCCTGAAACATGCTTCTATCTAAAGTTTGCAGATTACTTGGTACAAAAAACTCTGGTTTGTCCAGGGGGCGAATATCCTTTGGGATACGTATGTTCGTTTGCACGAGTTCGTTAGTTTCTGGCGTGTCCCCTGGATAATAGATCGCACTGATATACCCAGCTCTGTCCAATACTAGACGAATGAATCCGTCCTCGCCCTCCAGAACACGGTAAGAAGGGTTAATTGTTCGAAAATGACCTCTTCGAGTTTTCGCTATAAGACCATGACCAAGAGTCAGACGTTGCTCAATCGGAATTTCAGGAAATCTACCATGAGGTGGAGAAGGATATCTAGCTCTCCTGGCTCCACCCGAAATTGGATAAACAGTTGGCGCATATCCAACCTCTGGAAGAAGAAATAGAAAAGGCTAAATACAAATTTTAATTAAAAATTTTCTGTTACAGTTGAGAAATTTTCACTTACTGTAAACGAAAACTTCAAGAGGTTAAAAAATATTGTTCGGTTCATTAATTTTTATATAAAACATATAGTCTATATTTTTCTCGAGAATATAAATAGCAAGAAAATATGAGTGAAGTTAATACAAACGAATTCTTATGTATATATGTTATAAAAGGCCGTACACTCTTTTCATCAAATATATAAGCAATGTCTAGCGTATAATCTTATTATAATTTTTATATATTTTTTTTATACATAACATTCGTATTTAATTTTTTTATAAAAAAATTCAATTTTCAGTGAGAAAATTAAATTGAGCAAAATAGATAAAACTGCAAGCAAATAAATGAATTTTTAACTGAAATATTAAAGTTGAAAAAAAATGATTTCTTATCAAACGAGTTCAAACAAAATTTTAAAAAATTGACCATTCAAACAGAAACATATTTTATTTGAACTTTACAACGTCTAAATACAGAGTGGACACGCTGGGGTTTACCAAAATGTACGGAATCCGTATTACACGCCAATGATATTCTAATGGGCGTGCATGTGCGGTTGCATACTTTTTGGTAGGCCCCAGCCTGTCCGCCTTGTATACGTTTTGAGCAAGGAATAATTTTCCTGCGATGATTATACTTAAATTTTTAACCTAAAAAGAATATACTTCAAAGAAACAGATGAATTTTTAATAAAAAAGATCACTTTTTTTATAAAATTGTTAAATTTTTTAAAAACAGTTGCATTTTTATTCAAGGAAGATGCAATTTTTGCTGAAATAGATGAGTTCTGTAAATCAAACGCACACATTATACTGGCACACAAAAAAAGTAGTATTAACTTTTGACCAGACCATGTTGGTCTTATGTTTGTGTGGTCGCTGAACCAGAATCCGATGGCCGTTTGGCCCCATCAGGTCAGATTTTTCCTCCTATAAAAACAGCCTAAAAAGCCCATTTTGTTCGTAGAAAATGCAACCCGACCACATTTTCGCAGGTTTTTTGATTATCTGGATTTCAGTATAATGCTGATTAATCTCTGTTTAGAGCCTTTCTGCTGCTAACCTCAAAACCGTCAAACCTAACCTAAAAACTGCCTCCAGATAGCTAGAATAAACGATGTTCCATTTGTAGGGACAAAATAAGCCCAAACGCAGATATCTTATGGGTTTTGGGTCGCTGAGGGTGATCCGCGGCTTTTTTCTCGGAAAGATCCAAGTCCATCCCTAATCTCAAAACATACCCTCCCAAAATGGCCAAAGTAGTCCGTTTTGTTTTTCTAATATCACAAAATTTCCATTTATTATCTCATGTCACATTAATTGATCATATCTTTTCTCATATCCCTTTGTGTAGGGTGACCATAATTGATTTTCGAAACGTAGGACAAAAAGCTTTGAAAAATGAGGACAAAGTAGGACAAAATGTATTTAAAAAGAAGGACAAAGTAGGACATAAAAGTTTGAAAAAGATAACAAAGTAGGACAGAAAACTTTGAAAAAAGTGTACAAAGCCGGACAATATAGTTGGAAAAAAGGAATAAGTAGGGCATAGTAGAATACAAAGGATTAAATAAAAAAGAGATTTTCAAAAACGTATTTTTCAAACTAACTGTTCTATTAAATTTTACCAACGCGTAACATCGTATATTTATACCTTTAAACCCTGATGCTTTCAAATTAATATCACAAATCGATGGGTTCTACGAAGAGTAGGCTATCTTTTCGTTACCGTTAAGAATTAAGCTAACTTCATTTTTTATGAAATTGAGCAAACATGTAGAAGTGTTAAAAAAAAAATCTTTTAAAATTTCTTGTTTTGAAAGTTCTAGGAGCCTAAATTACATTATGAACTGTAATAAAAAATACTGGAGTTTTGAATTCGCAGAATGTTTTTCGAAAAATAATGTGTTACTTACTCCTCCTGAAAACTTAGCTAAATGAAGTTAGCCTAATTCTTAACGGTAACGAAAAGATAGCCTATTCTTCGTAGAAACCTTCGAAATGACCACATATATATTTTTTGTATAGTAGGCATGTTTAATAGTAAATTAATTAATTAATTAATTAAATCTTGTAAATTGACGAAGAAATCGTTATATGGTGTTGAATACAATTTTGTGAGAAAAGGTCCAAAAGTTTACTGTAAAATAAAAATGTATGATTTGAGAAATCCGGACAAAAACCCGGACAAAGTAAAAAATCCTATAGAAAAACTCACACAAGCCCTAAAATGAGGAAATGTCCGGGGAAATCCGGACGGATGGTCGCCCTACCTTTGTGTTACAAATCACGGCTATAAAAAAAGTCGAACATAACCTCTAAAACCACCTCAATCCTCGAGCCTAGCTGATCCGTTATTTCGAAAACGAGAAGCAGCTTCGATATTTGGACTCAAACGACACACGTAAGTTTATGACTTCGCTATATCCGAATTCGGGGTCCGTTTGTGCTCTCCAAGTCAGGGTTTCATCCTAATCTCAAAACGAAATTTTGGAATAGCCCAAATAGGCCATTTTTTTCTTAAAATCAATCTTGTCTACGTTGTTCATACATATTTGGGCTCGAATACCTGTACGATACAATTTTTGTACATTCTCAGGACAACACTCGGGCCTGACCTATCATAACTGATATGTTTCTTTTTAAAATGCATCCTGTTTGAGCGCTTTTTCGACTTTATGGCACGATTCGATGATATGAACGAGGGAATTTTGTGGTTCTACTACGAAATCACCCATGTGTCCGAGAAACTTTTATTTTTGTCGTTCAGTATGTCTTGAGTAGACGCATTGCATTATCAATCTGGTTGAAAGCTCGCGGGCCATGTTCGATATATTTGTACGGGTCCGTAGTATACCCCAAAATTCCTTTCTTTTAGGATTTTCTGAATCAGAAATTCCAAGTTCACGATCCAAAGACTCCATCAACCTGCTGCCTTGGTAAATCAAACAATGACAGCTGCCCCAGCCGGGGATGTATAGAATGATTCGCTCTTGATCTTGCCAGGGCCATGAAGCCAGCGGTAACGCGCTGCCTTGCACGTGGGCGTTAAGGATTGAGAATTATGCCGTAGAGTGTCCGAAGAATAATTTACAATGTCCTCGTCAGAGTCGAGAAGCCCTCATTCTTATCCCTGAAAAACTTAAACTTCTTCAGTGAAGCATCAGTGCTCTAATAACTGCATTTCATTATGCTACGTGTGTTACAAATTCGACAAACCGCAAAATCCTCGACCATTTAATGAGTCTGTCAAAGTCACGTATATTTAGAGGTTAGGGATTAACTTGGAGCTTTCCGATTATAAGGGGCCCTGAATCCACACTTAGCGATCCAAAAAATATAAAATAACTTTGTTTTGGCTTATTTTGCGCCTAGAACTGGAAGATCGTTTATTCTGGCTAATTGGAGGCAGTTCTAAAGTTAGGTTTTTCACGGCTTTGAGGTGACCCAGTGATCCGAAAAACCCTGCAAAAATGTGGTAGGCCTACATCTTTTATGAACAAAAAGGGCTATTTTTGGGTGTTTTTTGAGGTTATAAGAAATCCTGACCTGATAAGGCCAAACGGCCACCGGATCCTAATTCAGGAATTTCAAAAAATTGGACCAACGTGGCTTAGCCAACAGTGCAGAACAGTTGAATTTTCATCAAAAAAGATTTCAGTTTTTACTTTTTGCCCCAAATTATGAGTTTTTAAAAATAAGTCAATTTTCTACGAAACTGGTTGATTTTTGAACCCATGAACAAGAATTTTTGACACCAAAATTTAATTTTTAATAAAAACGCATGTCTTCAAAAAAATCGTTGAATTTTTAGACAAATAATAAAATTTATAACTAAAAACGTAATATTGTGGAGGGATCAACAATTCCCTGATTTAAAGAAAAATGTAGTTAGCTAGGTTTATTTTCTAATTATCAGTTTCGTTTGGCGTGTGCGCCACTGCTGTCCGTTACGGTAACTTATATTTATGTTACCAACAGCAATTTTAGGAAACTATTTGTAATTTTCAGAAACCGTTTCTCAATTTAGAAAATTTACTATAAAATTTACTACATTTCGTTTTCAACAACCTAATTTTATGAATTTCTGTTACCTTCGACCCCCGTGCAGTTGGCGCCCAAAGTTCAAATTAAAAAAAAATTTTACATTTGTACGTTGTTTGTACTGTTTGTATATCCAATATTTTCGTTCGTACCATCCTGGATACGAAATTAGGAACGAAATTGAGTTCGGGGGTCTAGCTTCACGGATCCCTCCAAAATTGAAATTTCAACACATTTCTTTTTGTACACGTTTGTGCGACCTTTGACCTGTCTGTAAATTTAATATTTTCGTTTTTACCCTCTTGGTTGCCCAGCTGGGGGAAAATCAAAATTCCGTGTCATCCACCCGAAATTTGAATCTTTGAATTTTTCTTTTTCCTAACGTTTGTAGGTCATTTGTACTGATTGCATATATTTTATATCTTCGTTTTTAAACTCTTGGTTGCTCGGCTGGGAAAAAATCAAAATGTATTGTCATCCTCCCGAAATTCAAATTTCTCAAATTTTCTTTTTGCATACGTTTGTACGTCGTTTGTACTATTTGCGCATTTAATATTTTCGTTTGTACCCTGTTGGTTGCCCAGTTACGCTAAATTCATAATTTCGTCCCATACCCCCGAAATTTTAATTTTTCAATTTTTCTTCTTGCTAACTTTTTTAATAAACAAATTGTAGTTTTTTTGTTGTTCACCAAACAATTTTTTTATAATTGTTTTTTCGTAGCTTCTTCCGTTTGGCCAACATTTTGTTTTCTTATTTTTAATTTGTTTTTTTACGAATATCACAAACTACGCTTTCTATCAAGAAGTAATTCATACGAAAAGTAATTTTTTGAGTGTGCAATGGCGTTTTTACTATCTTTATTCGTATTTTTTTATTTTTCACTTGTTGTGCGATCAAAATTGGAATTCTTTATTTTTCACTTTTGGTGCGTTCAAAATTGGAATTTTCGATTTTTACAGAAAATTCAGAAAGATGTTATGACAATCTTGTTAGTCTTTTAAAAAGCAACGCGTTTCTTCTCTTGACTTTTTTCATATTGAGCATTGCTTAGCTTAAAATGTTCATTTTTATTTTTTTTATTTCGAAGATGCTATAACCCTGATAGTTCTCTTAAAATCAAAAAAGGAATGAGGTTAAATTATTTTTGTTTCCGAGTACACCGAACACTTGTACGTCAAATTTGTAAATTTCGAGAAAGAGTGGTCTAAAAAAATTTTAAAATGCTCTAACTTTTTCACTTTTTATCCAAAATAAAGGTTACCAACGACAATGTAAAATATGAAAACAGGACAAACGACGTACAAACCTTAGCAAAAAGAAAAAATTCAAATTTTGTGAGAATAACACCAATTCGGACTTTTTCCGACCCGGCAACCAAGAGGTTAAACACGAAAATATAAAATATGCAATCAGTAGATACAACGTATAAAAATTCGCAACAGAAAAATGCACAAATTCAAATTTCGAGTGTATCGCATGAAATTTAAATTTTCCTCTAGCTAGGCACTATCCGGGCAACTAAATTAAAATTCAAATTTCAGGCGGAAGACGCAAAATTTGGATTTTCCCGTAGCCGGGCAACCAAGCGGTTATGAAGGGAAATATGAAGTGTACAAACAGTACAAACGAAGTACAAACGTTAGCAAAAAGAAAAATAATATATGCACAAACACCAGAAACCACGTACAAACGTGTATCAAAAGAAAGTTTGAAAAATGTGAACTTCGGCGGTCCCTGTTCACGGGGGTATCTTAAATGTCTCGGAATTTTCCGAACACTTCTAACAGTGTAGTTTAATATCTTATATATGGGTGATTTTTTATATTAGTGACACTTATGAAACCATTTTTTTGCAAAAGTATTGTAAAATACACTACCGACGGAAATCTTGGGTATACGATTAGCGCCAAAAATCACTGCTGTGTTCGAAACGCCATAAATCGTCCAAAAAAGGAGTGATAAAATTTTTCCTAAAAACCTTCGGAAAAATTATTAAATTCTGCATTAAATAACATATTATAAAAATATTTTTATTTTCCTGAGATAATATACCACGTGAGAAGTTTGAAACAAAATTTCAGAATTTCTCAACTTTTTTACCGCGACTTAAAATTATAGCCTGCCCGAGTACAAATTCTTCGACTTGGTTTTCACTTTAATTGCCCACAATCAAGACATGGTGAAGTCGAAAAGGTCGACTTGAGCATGTCTCTGTTTTGAGACGGAGTCAATTTAATTTAATTATTTTTATAATTATAATTAATTATAATTATTTTATAATTAATTTAATCATTACAAATTATTCATTCATCAATGTTAATTTCATTTATGAGTCGAAAAAGGTTAAAAAAACTAAGCCAAGACAAGGCTCGTCTTGAGACAAGTAAACGCTGTGACCATAAACGTAAAACGAAGGCTTATGTTTTGAGTCAGTTCTGAGATGAGACTCGACACATCACCAAGTCGAACTCAAGTCAAAGCATTTTTCTCGGGTGCACACATTTTAAAGGTATGTGCTTTTAAACATTTTGTCTTTCTTATACAGTCCGCATACAAAAATACTTTCATTGAAAATAAAGCATATAGAAATAAAGAGGAAAGGAAATTAAATCGACATTTTTCCTAAATGTTCAGTTTCACCGGAATAAGAAAAAGTTATATCGTTGTACTTACCAATAGAAGTAAGGAAAATAACCAAAGATCCGAACACAGCAACAGCGAACTTCATTTTTAATAAATATCTATATATATTTGGAAATATATACAGAATTTTCTCTATAGAGAAAACTGTTTAACGTCGAGTTTAATGAGCTACTCAAACGAATAATTTGATACTTCTAGCATACGTACAAGTTTCTCTCTTATATAGTATTTCTAATTCCTATTCCTATTCATATTCATATTTGAGTTATATATTTGCAATAGAATGGAGAGGTGAAAATTGTTTTTTGCTATACTTGTATTTCATAAATCATCTGCCTCAATTTAAATGCGTACACGCCGTACAGATTAACAACATACCGGGTGTTTTTTAACTTGAAGTATCAAAATATCACAAGAAATGCACATTGTAAGAAAACAATGTCTTTTTTAAAGAATTTTATTTTCGAGGAAGAAAAGCTACTGCGAAAAAATGTACCCCATCCCTTGGAGGGTCAGTGCAACACCATCTATCCCGAACAAAAAAAATAGTATAAAACTTACGTATTTTTTAATGAAGAATCTACAATAAAAATGCGAGTTTCCCATTTAATTTTTTCCCCTTGAAAATAAAAAGTTTGTATTACAGATATTTTTTTTTGTCGGATACGCATTTCTTGAGAAATTTCGATGCCTCAAGTTGGAAAGGCACACGGTATGTACATAATTTGAGAGAACGAGAGATTTTTTATCACAAAATAACAACGCAAAAAGAATGACAAAAATAAAATAAAAGGTAATATATGGCTCATGATAATTTATAATACCTTATTAGAATAATTCAATTCTTCAAAACACTTTTCTTTACTTCAAACTATGCGAAAAACAATTTCGCTACTTTATACTTTGAAATTTAGCACAAGAGAAACCAATTGTTATCAGATAGTAGATAAACGTTTATTTTTCAGCCTGCTAGCCTTAAAAAATGCACTTGCTTACACTTCCATTTTTAAAGAATTTCCTTACAACTAACTCTGAAAACTAACAACCATTCACACATTATCTCTAATCCGAGCTTGCCTTCCTCGCTTCGCATCGCCTCGCACGCATATCGCTACTTTCTCACTTTGCCTCGCATTACCAGTCTCTGCCTCCGCAGATAATCCCTAATCCTTATCTACTATTTACAATATATGTAATTTTCTTACAACTTCTTTCTCTCCTATATACAATATTTCCTTCTCCATTCATCTTCCTCCTTCGTTTTCTTCTTCTCCATCTTACCCAACACCCCCTTCACCCATGCAACTGCCCTTTTGTCCTTCCCTTTCATATAACAATACCTTCATACTTATCCCAATTCTTATGCGTAACAAAAACAGGATAAAGGACAAGAAAGTTTTCATCGATCAAGATTTGACGAGGAAGGAAAGGGATGTGCAGAGAATGCTAAACCATAGGGCTAGGAAGGACAGGAGTGAAGGGAGATCGGCGGACGTAGGGTATCGGAAGATAAAAATGGATGAGAAAATGTGGGTATGGGATGAGGATAAGGGCGCTTTGAAGGAAGTGCAGAAAAATTTGTTTCGTGGGAAGTAGGGGGGAGGGAGTAAAGCAGGGCGGCGGAGTGTTAAAGGTGCTGTATTGGAACGTAGCAGGGGTGAAGAAGAAAGATGAGGACTTCCGGAGGTATATCCAGCAATTTTATGTGGTGGGATTGATAGAGACGTCGGCAGAGAGAAAGGAATGGGATAGTGTAGAACCAAAGTTGCCA
>JAWWLR010222373.1:0-12531 GCA_035041075.1 Acraspis erinacei | reverse complement strand
CCGCCCCCCCCCCGCCAGGACAAAAGCTACGGTAGGCCACATGGTTATTAACTAAGCAAAATGTCACAGTAGGCAAAGAGAAAAATAGGTTCTTTATCAATAGGCTCGATTATAATTTGGATCCTTCAGAACATTCATTTATCATTTTGAATTTCTTTTCAGCAACTAGGGTTTATTTTTGTTACAGCTCATTTGGAAATAAAAATGGGTGGAGCGAGTGCTAAAAATATATGTCTTTGAAAATGAAAAAACACGTATACCTTTATTATCCAGCAAGAAAGAGTTGGTGAACATGTCTGTCAAAATTTCTCAAATGTGATTTTTTGGGCCACCCTTGTTTATAGGTTTTTGTTCTCACTATTTTAAATTAACCAGCGTCTCCCGACCGATGCACCCCTCAACATTAAGCTTCTTCGCAAGGACATCGCTAACTCTTTTCCGGGGCTCTCAAACTCGACAAGATAGAGTCCACCGAACTTATATTAAACTCCTTGATATGGAAACTCTCTCTTGAAAAGTTACTAGCTTCTTTCGAGAGAGTTGGTTTTGAATCACCAAAGCCCCTGTCGAGGTACGTAATAAAATTTCCCATTCGTACTGCCGCAAATTTAAAAAGATTCATGATGTAATTATCAAATCAATAATTGCTTGAACAAGGTTTATTTGTTGAAACAAGACTTTTTCACTTTTTATATTAAATTACTGTTACCCGTACAACCAGATAAACTAATTAGGCAATAACATAAATCCGTAGAGTGGATTTAATATGTGCTTCACTGTTTAACAATTTTTGTTATTGTTTAAATGTAACTTTTGACTGGAATACAAAATTATTTAAATAATTAACAATTAAGTTAGTCGATCAAACTTGTCCTTGGTATAAATAACTTAGTTCATGTTGCTTAGAAAAAGTATATATTTTTTATATTTTGTCGAAAAAACGTGTTAACAAAAAAATGGTTTAAACAATTAAAATTAAGTGTTGAAACTGACAGACATACTAGAAATTTGTCCATTTCCTTGACAATTTTCAAAAATTACATATTTTTACTTGATTCCTATCAAAAGTCAGACTGAATCAAGTTGAAGTAGTGTTAAATTTAAAAGTACGGCGTTCAGTCTCATATTTGTAGAAATGGGAATCTTCCTCTTTTTGATCTAATTGGAAAATGAGAGGCATTTTTACAAAAGAAGTTTGAATGGAAACAAATACGAATATTTTAATGAGACAGGAAAATGTACAAAAAATTTATTACAAAAAGGTGACGAAGAAATCAATCCTTTAAGCACAGAACCCAGTCTATGGCTAAATGCCTCTGTTAAAAAAATTTAAAAGGATTTACGGAACACAATTTCTAATTCAGAACATTTTGCTCCTCTCCGCACCCAGGACACCAAGAGTAGAGAGGGAAATTAAAAAAATTATTAAAGAGGATAAAAAAATTATTATATTTTGCAAAATAACGCGGAATTATAATGAGCTTAGCATATTTGTAAAAAACGTTAGATGTTCCTGACCTCGTGATATTCCTTAACTGGTAATTAACTTCTCTTATTAGTACAAAAAAGAATAAATAATTAAATTATTTTTATATTTTTCGAAAAAGAGTGTTTCTAAAACAATAGTTTTAAGGAGATGGAAGTATATAGATTATTTTCTTGCTCATATACGTAATAAGATACATAATGACTACTTTAATCAAAAAACGAGTCGATTACAAACAAACTATTTTGCGAAAATTAATCTCCGAACGTTCGTATTTACCTACTTTCAACTTCTCCACTCTTGGTTTTTGTATTCTCCTTTCTTTTAATGCCTTAGCTACCCTAGAATCGGATTATCATCTGCATTTATAGATACCGTTCATTTTTATTCATTACTCGAAGTAAATAGTAACGAAGGTGGCGTGATATCCGGAGAGCAAAGCGAAACTGAGCAAATATGCAACAGAATATGCATGCAGATGACCTCGAAGTCAACATTGTCTCTACTTGACTCGCCTGGGGGCGAACTCTTCCTTATTACTTCTTCTGAGTGTTTATACTCGCTTAAATGTAAAATAAAGTAGGTCGATGAAACATAATTTTAAACATAAAAATAATTCTGTGTGAATAAATAGTGCTTTAGGCTCCAGAAAACATATAATTAATCACCCGAAAAAATTTCTGTTTGCGTAAAGTAGGAAAATAGAGTTTCATATTTTAAAATATATTGTTTTCCTGATGAAATTAAGAGATGAGGCGCTGCTGATTGGGTCAACGCCGGAAATAAGCATGAGCCTCTGTAGCGCAGTTGATGGGGGAATTATTATAGCCGCTAGTATCGAAAGTCAAAATAACCTATGTCCACGTTCATTTGTCAAAAATTTTTTGAAAAGTTTAACGGGCCTAAAAGTTGCCTAATATACCAAGAATTTCACTAAAACCGGCATTTGTTTAGTTTGACCGTGCGAGTAATGTGCCTAAAAGCGACAACATTTTTTCACAAGCTCTCAGTCAGGTGCTTCGATAGTCAATGGAGCCACTGTATGTGATTATTCTAATTGATTCCGGGTTTTCTAGGATGTGATATTTCAATGTCACAAAGTTGCTGAAAACGGATTTCCATACTTTTTTCTGTATTTTTTCAGAAACAAAGTATTTAAACAAATTTTTTCGAAAAATGCATATGCTCTTGGCGAAATAACGGTAACTCTTCATCTGTAACCACGGCCTGCGGTCCCCAGATAGGTAGTTACAGTTTGCGATCGACTCAAAACTTAGCACTTCCAAGAGCAGCGAGGATACGGACGACTGGGATAACAGAATATTCCAGTTATGATTCTCGCAACTATCTTATATGGTATTTATACATTTTTTTATTTTCATTCACATTGACTGTGATGCTCTTGTCTGCTGAAGCCGAAAATTCTACAAGAAACATGGTTCGTTCTTCGAAGTCAATGGGAAATACGCCATTCTCCAAAAATGGACTCTATTTCCCTAGCACGTTTGGCGTAGAGATGTTAGGTCTAATGCCGTAAGGGTGACATATATCGTAATAACACACTGTTCGATTTAATTTTTGTTCTTAAGCCGAAATTTTTCTTCTTCAAACAGAACTCAAAAACACAAACAAAAAAATTCTCTTAAGACCTCCGAGGGCCATCACTAATCCGCTTTAAAATTTACAGAAATTCATATTATTTATCTCTATGGTGTTTATTTTGTATGCTGTAAGAATTTTGTTTTAATGCAGTAATTATGTTCTTTGGATGGAAAATCGAAAAATGTTATTCATTTTTTCCTATCGCCAACAGTTCACTACATACTTGTAGAAAATCACAGTTTCAATCTTTTTGTAGAAAATGTTATATGCCTGTATTTCTTGAGACTGTCAGGTTCCGAATTTTTAAGGGGAAAATAATTTATTCCAAAATTATCAGTTCTAACGGTCGTAACATTTTAATCCTTAGCAGGTGACAACTGTTTGGCCCCAGCCTAGCCACGTGATTCCTAAAAATTGCAGGTCTTGCCAGTGGGGTCCATATTTTTTAGAGGTCGGATTATAAAGTACAATAACTTCACAAACGAAAACTTTTGTAATTTTGACCCTGAAAAATATTAAAGCCCTATATTGGTAATATAACTTGCTTAAAAAAAATTCTGTTAACTTTTAAAGACTTAAGCTTCTAGTGTTATGACAAGGTTACCTCGACTGGTCTTAAGATTTAAAATAAAACTTCTCTTTTCAAGACAAGTACACCCCGACTTGTCTTCAAAACCTATCGTAAAAATTAGTCATAAACTCAAGACTTTCGTATTCAACTACTATCCTCGCCCTTGGCCGCCAGCGATTTAATATTTAATTGCATACGACCTTCTTTTAAATTTTATCTTATCGACGCAGGCATCAAATTATTACAGTATTACAGCAAGTCTTCCCACAAAATTAAGAAGTACCCCGTTTTACCCTGCTTTCCCCTAGATCCAAAGATGAACCATGTACAATACCTGAGTAACCTTATGCTTTCGATTTCCAGGTTTGCCGCAAAAGAACGCTTTGGAATGGCGAAGGGCGACAAATAGTGACAATAGTGTGAGGTAAAAGGGGAATAGGCTTTTAAGCTTTCCAAAAGACAGCACAGAAAATAACAGAAGATAAACTTTACATAGATTTCCGACGAAAGTTTCCCCGCAACAAAAATTAACCTCGTCGAATAAACTTTACACAAAACTGAGATAATTTCGTGTTTTTAACTTGTCTCGGAATAATTTCTGAGTGAAAAAGCGTCGTCTGCTGTTTAATTGATAGCAGGGCAAAGAAGAGGAAATTATTAATGAAATCTGCTGGAAATCAGTCCACGAAAATTGTATAAACATTGCAATTATTACAATTTCATTTTTAAAATAATTTAACTTATCGCGGGCTTATCAAAATATATTTTATCGTGATTGAAAATAAAGCATTTGACACCCAGTCGAAATGCTACCATATTCGCTTTGATCTTAACCATAGTTCATAAGCTGTTGGATAGCAATTTCAGCCCGTCCGTTGATAAGAAATTGGAATGAGAGTTGACCGCTGGCCACCAGGCGAAATCGCGGCGCTGATTACCTTTTTGAGCCGACTTGCTGCCAAATGCATTGTGAAAATCAGAAAAGAGATACTTAAGGTAGTTCTACTATGATTTTCGTCATTGTTAGCAGGAAGAGTAAATTTAAATAGTTTTAGAATTCAATTTTAAAAAAATGATAAAATATTGTACAACTTTGAAAATAAATGAGATTAAAGAAATTTAAAAAGGCGGGAAATTAAAAAAATGTAAGACAATAAGTGGTAAAACTTTTAATTTTTTAGTATTATTTATTGCGCTATTATTATTATTGATCATTTTTAACAAATTCTGTAAGATTAGCAGATAAGTTAATGAAGTAAATAGAAATAAAATTAATTGTTGAGGTTTTTTTTGTTGAAAATAAGTAATTAATTCCGCATTAATATGCACATAAAGTATATTTTATTAGAAAACAAAGAAAATTGTTAAATTTTATAGCAAAATGAACAGCATTAACTATTTTTACAGTTTTACCAATTTTTAAAATACTTTTTTGAAATTTCGCGCCCTTTTAAATTTCTTCAATATTATGTATTTACACTATTTTGTCATTTATTTTTCCTTACTAAATGTTAAAAGTATTTAACTTTATTCATCCTGAGAAGAACGAAAAAAAGCACATCATAACTGTTTAAAAATATCACTTTTCTCATTTACACTATGCATTTTGTAGAAAGTCGGCCCTTAAGATAAACAGCGTCGCACTCGCGTACTAATTTTCTCCAGTCAATAGTCATTCCGCTTTTAGCTTTAAGTGACTCGGGCCTGGTAGATAGTATCACGTTAAAATCTTTCAAAATCGTTGATCATCTCATGAACTGCATAAGCGATGGTGTAATGTTTAAAGATGGCGACGATGGTTTTGTTGTGTCAAGTTAAGTATTTAAATTCATGAAAATTAAATTTAAACTTATCTACAACATGTCAACATGTCAACATGTCATGTCAAATAACATTTGGATGAGCGAAACGTTTTTTTAAATCTGGGGTCCTGATTTATAGCTCTATTTTGCTTATGAGCTGCCGTTCTTCGACTGCTGATAAGGAGAGAGCAGACGACAGATTTTATTCCATCTTAGGATAAACTTTCGCCAAATGGCATGTAATCTTTAGCAGCCGAAAATTTTACATGCAACCAAATTTAACTTCAGTTTTTTCTGTGAGATGATAAGTGTATGAGAGGTCAAATCGACAGCTTTTCGATAGTCAATCAAGGTCATCGATAGGTCGTGCTGGTGGATACTGCGTCTTTGCAGACACATCTACCGATGGGCAGGTTCTCCCGACATTCTGCTACGCCCTTCTTTGTGCCGCGTTCTTCGTACACGCCTTGAAATGCAGGTTCGATTGATCGAACAACCCTATCATTTAGCATAGCTGTGAAGATTTTATACAGTGTGTTCAGACAAGTGATTGGCCTGTAATTCTTCGAGTCAGCTAAGTTGCGCATCTTTGGCCGGATTACTGTTGTGCTCCCTTCCACCACCGACTCCGTGAGTCAGAAAGTCTTGATAACATCTAGTCCCGGAGCGGAATAGTCCTTTATGCATCTTAATACTTTTTTCACTTATTCGGTAGTGATGGATGGGCATCTTTCCTCAGGTGTTATGTGACCTCGTTGAAGCTATTAATCTTCTTTGAGCCTTTTTCAGTGAATGATGAATTTAGTAGACTTCTCTCCAAATTGCTTCGACCTACTCTGGTTTGAGCGATATGGATAGCAACTGGAGGGTCTCTCCCTCCCTCCATGCACTATACTTCTTATAGCCTCAGATAGTAACCGTATTCTATCAACCATATGCTGCCTGATGGTCCGCAGCTTTGACTTGTTCCGTGTGTGATAACGGATACGCAGTTTGCGCGGGAACTTTCGAACCTTGGCGGTGAAATTGCGGCCAGATGTTCTGTAGTTAATCGCACGCTGAATGCGGGATGCATACTGTCTTGCCCAGCCTATCTTTGATTCGAGTTGATGCATTCATATATTGGTCTTACGATCAGCCTTTGGTTTTGTATTACGGGTTACTCATGCTTATTGCAATTTCGATCTCGTACAAAAGTAGATAAAATTGAACTGTCGTATCTCGTGCTATGTGCAATTAAATTTTGTACAAAATTATATAAATTTGAATTGTCGTATCTCGTGCTTTATGCATTTTCAATCTTGCAGAAAATAAAATAAAATTGAACTATCGTAATCTCGTTCCTTAGTGCAAATTGGTGTCACGTGTGAATAAAAATGAACCATGAACTCTAAAGTGAAAACAGTGTAGATATCTTCGCAGCCGCTGTCACTTATTCAGAATTGTCGTCAAAATTGGGTTGACTGGAACTTCATCGAAGAACATCGAGAATCTACACATCTTGCCGCATTCATCGTTCCAGAGCACATCCAAAGGGTAAGCAAGTTTTTTGGTACCACCAATTGTCCTATTTCTGATTCCTCATCTCCCTTGTATTATATTTTTCGTATTGTTCTTGTTAATTATTGGTCCAGACACTCGAAATGGCTACAAAAGTAGATGAACTTAAAACTAAACTCACCAATACAAAAAGAAAAATAACAAATTTCGCTAAATTTATCGATGGATATACCGCTGAACGTGATTTTCTCGCTCTAGAAAAAAGAACAAACGACCTTGAAAGAGAGTTTGAAGAATTTAATCAATTTTATACAGAATTAGAAATACTTGTATCTGATCCTACCCACGCGGAAACTCGTACGGAATACGAAGACAAATTTTATGCCGCATTTGGCAAAGCTAAATCATTTTTAAATGAACGTCTATCGAATCCACCTACCGTCCCGTCATCGTCGCAAAGCATCGGGCGCGAAACTCTGTCAAATTCCGTCCGAAATCCGAAAAAATCTTTACCGCGAGTCAATTTACCAACTTTTAGTGGCTCTTATGAGACCTGGTTGGGTTTTCATGATCTGTTTAAATCTCTTGTCGATAGCGATAATGAAATACCAGACATTGAAAAACTATATCATCTCAAAGGTTCACTCAAAGATGAGGCAGCGGAAATTATCGCCTCCATAGAATTATCGTCAGAAAACTACAAAGTCGCTTGGGATCTGCTTAAAGAGCGCTATGATAATCGAAAAATTATTCGTCAAACACACGTGAAAGCCTTATTAAATTTGCCTTATCTCTCAAAAGACTTTCCGGTTCGCTCATTACTTGATAAAATACAGAAACACGTCAGGGCACTTGAAGCCTTAAAGGAACCCGTAGAAAAATGGGATACTCTTTTGGTGGAAATAATAAAACAAAAATTAAATTCTTTTATACGCGAAAAGTGGGAAGATTCTAGCTGCGAATCTGACAATCCCACATATAAAGAAATGTTTACTTTCCTTCAACGTCGCGCGCAGTTCGAAGACACGAAATCGGGTCAAAATCAGGAAAGATCACATTCTTTATCAGATAGAAAACCTTGTCAATTTCGATCTAATAAACAGTCACAGCAAGCATTTTTGGTCTCAAATGCCAAATCTACTTGCCCACATTGTCAGGGAGAGCATGTACTATATCATTGTGAGTCATTTAAAAAGCTTACTCCACAAGAGCGCTTTGAAACTATAAAAAAGGCTGCTCTTTGTATTAATTGTTTTCGCTCGAATCATCGTGTTTCTGATTGCACTGGAAGTCCTTGTCGCAAGTGTGGTAGAAAGCACCACACACTTTTACACTTCGAAAAAAGAAAATCGGGAGATTCCGAGGAAACAGAGTCCGCCGCCAAAAGTCAATCTGTCCTCAATCTCCATGCTCGTGTCTCTTCCGAAGGGTTGTTAGGTACTGCAATCGTCGATCTAGTCAATGCCCAGGGAAAATCCAAAACGTGTCGCGTGTTTTTAGATTCGGGCTCACAAGCCAACTTTATCACTGAGGCCACAGCTACTTTCTTAAAATTACCTAGGAAACCAGTCGATGTTTCGGTCTCATGTGTCGATAATATTTGCACGGAAATAAAACACTCAGTGTTGGCGACAGTAAAATCGCGGTTTAACAAATATTCAAAAAATCTCGAATTTTTTGTTCTCAATCAAATCTCGAAAAACATGCCAACTATCGCCATAAATCGGTCTAGTTTCGAAATCCCCAAAAATATAATTCTCGCTGATCCTGACTTCCACAAACCATCGGAAATCGATGCTCTGATTGGGGTTACATTATTTTTTAAATTACTATGCGTAGGTCAGATCTCATTAAAAAATCATCCTAATGCCGTGCTGCAAAAAACGCACCTTGGTTGGATAGTGGCGGGAGAGATAAATAGTTGTTCATTAAAAAACAGTTTTCAGTGTAATTTTATAACGCACGCAACACCCTTAGATGTGAATCTCACTAAATTTTGGGAAATGGAGGAAGTCCCCTTTACAAAACTGCTATCCAGAGAAGAGCAGGCGTGCGAAAATCATTTTAAAAATAATACCCAGCGTAATTCTGAAGGTCGCTATATCGTTAGATTACCCTTTAATGAAAACAAAGAAAAATTAGGAGACTCGCACTCTATTGCTCTTCGTCGTTTTAACATGTTAGAAAGGCGTTTCGATAAGAATCCTCAGTTAAAAGAGAAGTACTGTCATTTTCTAAATGAATATAAAACTCTGAATCACTTGTCGTTGATAAAAAATAAACATCTCGTTAAACCCGGTTTCTATCTTCCTCATCACGCTGTAATAAAGGAGGATAGCATAACCACAAAAATTCGCGTTGTTTTCGACGGATCCGCGAAAACCTCTTCGGGCGTGTCCTTAAACGATTCGTTAATGGTCGGTCCTACAATTCAGGCCGACCTCTTTACGCTTTTGACTCGATTTCGATCTCACACTTATGCTCTTACCGCCGACATTGAAAAAATGTACCGCCAGGTCCAAGTGCATCCGGATGATGCCCTGTATCAAAAAATCCTATTTCGTGAAAATCAAAGTGATAGCATAAAAGAGTTCTCTCTCGATACCGTCACATACGGTACTTCTTGCGCCCCCTTCCTTGCCATTCGCGTTCTGCATCAATTAGCCGATGATGAAGAGATCAAGCATCTTATCGCAGCAGCTGTGCTGAAAAAAGATTTTTATGTGGATGACTTGTTGACTGGCGCGAAAACGCTCCAAGAAGCCGCATTCCTTCGCGATGATCTGACGGCACTCTTGCTTAAAGGTGGGTTTCTTCTTAGAAAATGGGCTTCAAATAACCTTTCGTTAGTGCCTGAAAATGTAGACAACCCAGACAGTACTCACATGTCGCTTGATCCGAATTCCAATGTAAAAACGTTGGGAATCCAATGGAACTCTCGTAAAGACTCGATTTTTTACAAGATCGACCTTTCTGATTTCTCGAATATCGTAACGAAACGCTCTATTTTGTCGCAAGTCGCGAAATTATTTGACCCCTTAGGTCTTCTCGGTCCAGTGATCGTAAAGGCAAAATTACTAATTCAGCTCCTCTGGAAGGCTGGAGTTCACTGGGACAGTTCAATTCCTTTAGAAATTCATAGCATGTGGCTAAAACTTAAAGAGCAATTGCCACTTTTAGGTGAAATTAATTTTAATCGTTTGATTGTCGCGCCTAATTCAGTTGAAGTTCAAATGCATGGCTTCTGTGATGCAAGCGAAAAAGCGTACGGAGCTTGCATTTACCTACGTTCAACTGACACTCATGGCAAACATCATATTGCACTAGTATGTTCGAAATCCAGAGTCGCTCCCGTGAAACCCGTGACGTTGCCGCGCCTAGAGTTGAGCGCCGCACTTCTACTTGCTCGATTATGCAACGTAGTCAAGCAAGCACTTGAAATTAAAATCAAACATGTTTATTTGTGGTCCGACTCCACAATAACATTGCATTGGATAAACACGGAACCGTACTTGTTGAAAACTTTCGTTGCAAATAGAGTCACCGAAATACAAAATCTCGTAACTTCTTGTGAATGGCGGCACGTACCTACTCAGGACAATCCCGCAGACCTTGTATCGAGAGGCCTTACACCTCAAGACTTTTTAGAGGCATGTCTATGGAAAAACGGCCCTCAGTGGCTTTCGCTTAAAGAAAATCTATGGCCTCAGGAAGAAATTCCTTTAATTGAGATTCCAGAAAAACGCACAATTCTCGCCCACCCAGTTTGCACAAAAGAATATCCAATCGATCCAACATTTCTCGAACGGTGTAGTTCTTTCAAAAATCTTAAATTAATTTTCGCGTACGTTCTGCGATTTGTTTACAACGCAAAAAATCCTACAAAAAAATGCAGCGGTCCCCTTACCATCCTTGAAATCGAAGCCGCTAATCGCGCTATAATTATCGCAACACAAATCACCACGTTTCAGAAAGAGATTCACTCCTTAAAGAACGGAAATGATCTTGACAACAAAAGTCGATTGATTCCTCTAAAACCTTTTTTAGACAATTACGGCATCCTCAGGGTAGGCGGTAGGTTAACAAACGCTGTGTTGCCTGATGAACAAAAACATCAAATCTTATTGCCTCCTAATCATCACGTAACTCGACTTATCATACGCGAAGAGCATGAACGGCTCAAACACGCAGGAATCCAGGCGACTTTGTACTCTGTTCGGGAACTTTTTTGGCCTTTAAACGGCCGTAATATCACACGTTTAATTATACATAAATGCATTCGATGCTTTCGCGTAAAACCACGGGGGGTGGATTACGTCATGGGTGATCTGCCAGAAGAACGCGTATCTTGCTCTCGCCCTTTCCTTAACGTCGGTGTCGACTACTGTGGTCCATTGTACATTAAGGAAAAACGATTTCGTAATCGTAATAAACTGAAAGTATATGTCGCTATTTTTATTTGTTTAAGCACAAAAGCAGTGCATTTAGAACTGGTCAGTGATTTGACTACGGAGGCATTTATTGCCTGTTTAAAGAGACTTTTTTCTAGACGAGGAATGTCAAAAAATATCCATTCGGACAACGCAACAAATTTTGTCGGTGCTAATCGTGAACTCATTGAGCTTTATAAATTATTCCAATCGACAGAACACAATAATTGCGTAAAAGAATTTTTAAATCAGCAAAAAATTACGTGGAACTTCATCTCTCCCAGGTCACCGCATTTTGGCGGTCTCTGGGAGGCAGCAGTAAAATCATTCAAACATCATCTCTCTCGAACAGTTGGAGATACATTATTAACCTTTGAACAACTCGAAACTTGCATTATCGAAATTGAAGCCATATTGAACTCTCGTCCTCTGTCTCCCATGTCTTCCGATCCCAATGATCTACAGCCCTTGACTCCTGGTCACTTCCTAATTGGTGGTCCTATAACGAGCTTCCCACAGATGGATTTGAGGAACACTATCTCCAATCGCTTGTCTGCCTGGCAGCACGCGCAAAAGCTGCGCCAACATTTTTGGACCCGCTGGCAGAAAGAATATCTGCATCAATTAACTGTTCGCAGCAAATGGCTATCTAGCTCTAACCATTGTATCAAGGTGGGAACTATGGTTGTTATCAAGGAAGACAACCTCCCACCCCTCCAGTGGAAACTCGGGCGTATCGTCGCTACTCATCCTGGTACAGATGGCATCATCAGGGTTGCTACCGTGAAGACCGATATGGGAGAGTACAAGCGTTGTATTAAGAAACTCTGTCCTCTTCCTATCGAACCTTTTTCTGGAGCTCACGAAGCAGTGGGCAAATCCTCACAATGATTCTGCCTCAGAATCCATTTAGATTTAACTAGCTTTGTGAGATGTATATAATTTAATACTTTTAAATCCCGGCCCATCGATATATTTGTTTATTTTTATTTTTAGATATCTATAAATGTATTTTGTTGTTGAACGTGTTCGTTCAAAAGGGGCCGGCATGTTGAGTCACAACACCTAAAGTTATTTTGTTTTATATTTTTTCTGTAAATTTTATATCCGTTTGAAATTTGTCTTCGCTGGTAAAGTCAT
>JAWWLR010222337.1:0-12538 GCA_035041075.1 Acraspis erinacei | reverse complement strand
GAAAAAAAGGTAGCAAAACCTACATCTTCGACATTTCTTGTTCAACTAACCGAAATTTGCAGGCAAACTATACAACAAAGATTTATAAGTTTAGTGACCTAAGACATGATTTAAAAATAAAAATGGCATGTAGAGGCGACTGTTGTCACCTCGAATGGGCGACCACTGTTTAAGGTTAGCACCAGTAAAACACGAACTGCAAACTACAAGATGCTAATAACTTTTGACTTTACAACATCAAAAACGCCCGCTGATATAATGATGTTACTGAGATCATCCGCAAACGAATTTTCCTCAAAACTGGTTTACTATACAGATTTGAAACTTACTATAAATATAGCCTAGTTAGAGTAGGGGAGAACGAACACCATCTCCTTAATTTAGAAACGACTACTCTGATAGACAAACGAGTCAGACCTAGTCGTCCAGATGTCCTCTGGTGAGATAAACTTGCTTAACACGCGGGAAGAATAGACATGAGCGTTTCCATTAACCATAATATTAGCTACTGGTATATTTAGAAGATCCAGAACTACTCAGAGCTGAAACAGAAGATTCTAACAATGTAAAGCGTGAAAAAGCTCACATTTTAACCCGTCGTCATCTACTCTACACGTAACGTTCATTCGTGGTGCGTTAAAATCTTAAAAGGGCTAGGAGTATGAAATACGCTAAATCTAATTCAGAAGGCAGTATTGCTAAGCACGTACCGCGCGAGAACCGACAGCCGCGCGCCCTAGCAGCGCTCAAACTTGCGAGCGAAATCGGCTTCTTAAAAAGCTCTCCTTGTACGTAGATTTATACTGCTTCCGCGAGAAATCGGATCTTTTGCACTTTGGTAGGACTTGAAGTATTCATTATTATTTGAAAAATTATTTTTGAGTAGCTTTCAAATTCATCCGGAAAAATTCATACGAAAAATGTTTGAAACGCTCTGCTTATTTTATAACCCCCCTGCAGGAAGTTGAATAGCTGGGGAGAAATGAAACCTTAAGAAGCCGTAGAGAGTTACGCACAAAAATCTCATGCTCATTTCATACATTGACTAGAAGCAAGCATTTCCTTTCGTGCCACATGACTATTTACTCTGGGGTACCAGAGTCAAGTATGTTGATCATGAACAACAAATTATAACTAGATAAATAAGCATTGCGACGGATATTTTTCAAGGAGACTCCTTCGGTACACTATGGTGCAGTTTAGCGTTGAACCCATTGAGCAAAATACTAAATAGCATCTCTCATGGAATCCGAATACATGATCATAACAATTTTGTCATTGGCCCTTTTCCAAAAATATCCAATTGGAGTTTGGCCTGTACAAATACCGAACAGTACTTTTAACTAGAGGAGAGTTAGAAAATTCAAAGCTGGAAAACAAGTTCGAATATAACCTTGGGCGATTATACAGAACAATCCATGAAGAAATGAAGAAGCATTGAGCTCTCCAAAGTAATTCGGCGATTGTTTGGTTAGTTTTACAAAGCCAAAGAGGGTAAAGAACACTGTAGTTGTCAGAAAACTGCGTTAGTCACAAGTTATACAGTAGCGAGATAATTTTATCAACGATCGAGGTATTTGCGCTTTGCAAACTCGCCTTAAAAGCGGATCTTGACTATAAATTCTTTAATTTGTGCTCAGAGGAATTATTAAATGTGGGGCAAAAACTATAGAGGAACTAGGAAATCAATGGAGAGAAAAATCCATTCACGGCAAATACCCCGAAGGATTAGATTAATATAAAGTGAATACTGAGGTATTCAATATATGGCTGAAAAAGGCCGTCTTTTTCCAAAAACGGAAGGATTCTTTGTTTTTCCGGACAAGGTTTTCAGCACAAGAATTCATCTCAAGCACGTGTTATATCATGACCTGGTTCACCAATGCCGATCATGTGGAAACAAAAACTAATCCATGCCTTTCTATAGATAGATTGCAATGCCCGTTTTAAATAGCAAAGAATAAATCTTTTGGTTTGGATGTTACTATCAGGTAGATGATTAAATCGGCCAATCGTCCTGACATCGCGATGCAAGGCGAAAAGGTAGAAGAATCTACATGTTCGACATTTCTTATTCAATTAACCGAAATTTGAAGGCAATCTATACAAAACATATCCATAACTAAAGTAAGCAGGGCATGATTTGAAAACAAAATTGAAGAATGTGATACATGATTCTCTTTACCCGACTGTGATTTGTGCAACAGGTAATGTGCATGCAATATTCACTGCGCATCTTGAACACTTAGAAGTCAGTAGGGTATTGGCAGCAGATCACAAGGCGGTTTTATTAATCGCTTGCCTCATCGTAAAAAACTTTCTCGACCATCAGGAAGCAAGCGCCTAAAAACCTATGGAGTGGCACGTGGCAGCTAAGAAAGCATGCAGAGGCTTGTGAATTCTCTTTTGTGAACGCTCTTTCGGTCTCTAATAAACGTGTGAAAATTTCACAACTTGTGTCGTTAAATTGGATCCTACATTTGAATTTGTAACTTTTGAAACCAAATTCGAAATTGGCTACTCGAAAAATTCTCCTGGTAGGAATATTTAGACAGCAGCTGATTGGAATCCAATTTTTTGTATTTTGATGAGTATGCCTCTATAGACGATGTAGAACGGTAATTGAAGTTGTCAAAAGTTACTGGTAAATTACCACAAAAATATCAGTTTAAAAAGATTTACATCAATTATATATTTTTCATATTTCTATCAATTATCATCAATTTTGGAAAATTTCGCAAATTACAATAAATTCTGGAAAATTTCATTACTTTTAATCAATTTTGGAAATAGAAGCCTCGGTGTCTCAGACGATAGTGCGTCAGGCTTCCACGCAGGAGGATTGGGGTTCGATCCCAGAGCCGGTACCAATGGAAATTTTTCTATGTACTTCTACCGGGGCTTCGGTGGTTCGGAACCCATTTTAAACTGTAGATCCCCTCAGAAAAAACTGATCCGCCCGAGGATAAACGGACTCCGTAAGGGGGCCAAACCTTGGGGTAAAGCTGATTTTGAGAACACTCGGGAATTAGTCAGCGATCTCCTTGCGCTTGGAGGCTCCGTTCGGGGGCAACCACGCGGGATATTCGCTGGACGCTTTCGAGTAATGAACATGCACATACAATAACATAACACACCAGAACAGTGCTTCGAGTCTGTGCATCTAACTTATGACCTCAGAGCGACCGCCCCCCCCACCCTAGCCTGCTAGGGAGGCTTGCGGATTGCATAGATGGCGAGGCTCACTTTGTTTACCGGTGACAAGGAAGGGCAACGCTTGCTGTGCGATGGGTAGACCTGGCACCTGAGAGGTATAATCTCAGAATGTTTGTAACAACGAAAAGCCGCCGAGATCCAAAAATACTCAACGAAGATGGCCGCATTCGGTGTACTGCCTTGAGATCAAAAACACGGGTGCGGCACAATAGGCTTTGTAGCTTGAGCGCCAGGGTGGGTGCTTCACGGCCCCTCCCACCCATTGAATGTTCTATAATAATATGCAGTTCTGTAAGTTAAAGTTCGGAACTTGTTTCATAAGTCACCAGGGGACCAAGCCGTTTAGCGAGAACAAGTTACTGGCGGTTAAGAAATAAAATAATTTTTTTTTAAACCCCAACCATTTTTTGTTAGTTACAAAAATTAGAGTATACTTACCCGAATTTCTAGAACTTGCATGACGCTGCCGATTTGTCCTTGGACGGCGAGGCGGCTGCCATACACTTTCATCTGTAAGATATAATATAAGGATTTTTATTGGAGAATTTTTCTAAACTAACCCTAACAAGTTTCTAATAGTCAAAAATAAAGAGAGGCCAACTGTAATCCCAAACTCAGTAAATATTAAAAAACAAAAACTGCAGTTCCAAATGCATGTACGAACAGCAATAACTTTGAACGTTACTTGAAAGTTCGAAAGTTGAGAATTATTTGTAATTATACTGTTATCACGTATAATTTATCATCCGCATACGTACCATCGCTTTAAAAAAGAGCAAAGTCAGAAAGAGCAAGACATTGTTTACTGTTTTTTTTAAATTACATTATTCCAATAACTTTTTTCAATTAATGTGAAGGAACATAACAAATCAGGAGGTGACATCTTTCGACTCCCAATTTGAAATCAGGGAGGACAAAAACCATTTTAAAACAAGTTTCAGAAAAAAAAATAAAAATTCAATATCTTTGGCTGTCATTGCGTATTCTTTCAAATAATAATTTCGAGTGATTTTTAAATCTACGCGCAATATACGTCTATGGAAAATGTAGAACATGCAATGAATTATTAAAAATAACCATGCAGAAACGTTTATTGCTGGAGGGCCATCAAACTTGAAGAAGCCTTAGAAAACAAAGAACACCATTCTTACGTCTAGCTGAACATTATTTAAGTTATCAATAGTTGCCGTTGGATACCATAAATGACTCGACAAAAAAAAACTGCATACATTTTCATGAATTGTGATAAAATTCACACACATTTCTATCATTTATAATCAATTTCGACACATTTTGATGGTTACAACAGATTACAACAGATTATGCACTTTTGTAAGTTAAAATGCGAAAGTTATTTCAAAACTCTCCAGGGGTCAAGACCGATCTTGGACGGCTAGGCGGCTCCTCCCATGCACTTTCATCTGTAATATACAATATATCGATTTTTATTAGAGAATTTTTTCAACGAACCCTAACAATTTTTTATTCCTAGAAAATAAAGAGAAGCGATGTGTAATCCTAAAGTCCATTGGCAAAGATACAAACATAAATAATTTATAAAGTTGAAATATAAGATTTTTTTGCGTCATTGTTTACTGCTTTTTTTAAATACATGATCAATTTTGGAAAAACATAGCCATAGGTATTGCGCATGCGTCCAGCAGAACTTGTATTACATTACCTGTAAATTATCATAATTTTCTATACATTTCCGTAAATTACAGAAAATGCCTATAAATGCCCACAAACTTCCAGACATATCTAAAAATGTACAGTTTATGATAATTCATTAAATTTATAGTAATTTTTCATACTCTATTGAAATTCATAGGAATGTGTGATAATTGTTGGAAAAGAGATGACTTAGCGCGAGGACAGTACCAAAAACTATGAATGGTCCCTTTAAAAGAAGTACCCAAACTATTATGTATGGGCTCAGCAGAACTGTTATAAAAGTTTTCCGATGCAGAAATTTCATAAATTTATTTACATTTTTGAAATTATTATTAGAACTCCGCGTCGAAAAGGTTCAATGGGTGAAACATGGCTAAAAAATGGCACAAGCGTGGGGTGATCGTGGGTTACTTGTCGGGTGAGCATGGCGTAACCGCGAGGTAAGCCTGGAGTAAGCGTGGCTCAAGATAGGGTCAATTTTTACCCAGGGTTGTCCCACGGTTATGCACAATGGGTCAAGAAGGGCTAGTGGCCCCTCTGCCGAACTTCGCACACGATCGAACTTGATCTGGTTGAACTTGAACTTTGGAAAAATTTGCGATCATTGACACAATCTCATAAATTTGCCTCGTTTTTTAGAAAGGATTAGTGGATAAATATTTTCTCCTATTGTACTTTGCACAATCTTTTAAAAATACTTGTAAAAGAAGTTTGCATGGCGCAAGCTTTGCTCGTGTCCGACTGCCATGCTTAGGACGCGCTAAACACAAATGAATATTCTCAAGAACATGTAAGTGCCAAAAAAAAACTTATCCTGCGTTGAAAATGGAAATCTTACGTTTGCCAATAGTCTACGTGTCTCTAAATCATAAGTTCTTTACGCGGGTGTGGCGGGTGGCACACCAGGTAGTTTAACACGTATTCTATGAGAACTTTTTAATTGTTTAAATTGTGCGTAGAATATGTACTAAACTACCTAACGCTAGATCCCGTGCACCTGGATCAACCACGCACTATTGGTAGTTATTTTGGCAGTTGAAAAAATTCAAATTTTTAAAAAGTTCTCGAAGAATAGGTATTAAACTACCTGCTGCTGGACCCGGTTCACCCGGATCGTCGGTTCATCATACCCGGGTTGTCGACTCACCATTTGGAATTGTTTCCGTTATTCACAAAATTCTTAAAAAGGTCTTGTAGAATACGTAGTAAACTATCTGGTGCTCGATCCGGTGTACCCGGATCTTCGACGCAAAATTTTTAGTAATTTTGGCTGTTGGCACAAATTTAATTTTTTTAAAGTTCACGTAGAATACGTATTAAACTACATGGTGCTCGAGCCGGTGCACCCGGATCGTCGGCTCATCATTGTTAGTTATTTTGGCTGTGGGAAAAATCTAAATTTTTTTATAAGTTCACGTAGAATACGTATTAAACTAGCTGGTGCTCCATCCGGTAAACCATGATCGTCGACTTATTATTGGTAGTTATTTTGGCATTTGGCTCAATTTAAATGCACGAAAACTTCTCGCAGAATACGTGCTAAATCGGTGCAGGCTAATTTCTCTGACACTTAGATATTCTTAAGAATATTCATTTGTGTTTAGCGCGTCCTAATCATGAGAAACGGTTAAGAGCAAGACTTGCGCCATGCAAACTTCTTTTACGCGTGTTCTTAAAAGATTGCGCAAAGTCCAATAAAGGAAAATATTTATCGACCAATCATTTCTAAAGACTAAGGAAAATTGATTATATTGTGCCCATCTTCGAAAATTTTGCCAAAGTTCAATTTCAACCAAATAACGTTCGACCGTGGGTGAAGCATGGCAGGGGGTCATTAGCCATGCCTGACCCATTGTCTATAACCATGGGACGACCGTGGGTGAACATTGACTCAACCTTGAGGCATGCTTACTCCACGCTTACCCCGCAGTTAACGCACGCCTACCCCACGCTTATGACATTGTTGAGCCATGGTTTACCCATTGAACCTTTTCCACATGAAATGGATTTGGGTCAATTTTGATTAAACTTCGAAAAATTGTAGTTCTCAACGTCTCGATCAAAAGTGTTATTGGGCGCAAATGTGAAAATAGAAAGATTTCGATTTGTTAAAGAGAAGAACTCAGTCAAGATAGAAAACTCAGACTAGACACGAGCAGGATATAGAAAATAACCAAAAAATTAAGGCATCAATTGAATGCGAATGATTTGATATTTATTGATAAAGGCATATTATGAGCAAGAGTTAATTAATATCGCGCAAATAAAGACAAGATATGAACAAGATTTTGTCAATGTCTAGCGAATGAAGGCAAGATATTTGCAGAAAGTAGTCAATATCCAGTAAAATAAACGGAAGATATAACCAAAATCTTGTTAAGATATGTGCATGACTTATTCAATATCCACTAAAATGATGACAAGATATGACTCAAATGTGGGCAATATCGGTCCAATGAAGGTAAGAAATGAGCGAAATTTAGTCATTATCTAGCCAATGAAGGCAAGATATAACCCGGAAGGATGAACGCAAGAAATGAGCTGAAATTAGGCAATATTCAGCTAATCAAGGCAAGACATGAGCAGGGTATTGTCAATATCTAGCCAATGACGACCAGATCTCATTGAGATTTTGTCATATTCTAGCCAATGAAAGTAAGATATGAGCTAGATATTATCGATTCCAGACAGTAAAGGCAAGACATGAGCAGAGCTTAAGCAGTATGCAGTCAATGGAAGCAAGATATTTCCAGCCTTTTGTCAATATCCAGCCAATAAATGCAAGATATTTCCAGGCTTTTGTCAATATGCAGAAAATTAAGGCAATATCCGGCCAATCAAGACAAGACATGAACAGTATAATGTTAAGATCTAGACAACAACGGCAAGACCCGAGGTGGAATTATGCAATATCTGTCCACTCAAGACAATAGAAGAGTAAGCCTTATTCAAGTAACCAAGTAACCAGTAAATTAATATCTCTTCTTTGTAATCGTTTCCTGCCATATTATCCTTCTATAGGAGTAAGTTCTTCATCGTCACCCATACCTTCATCCATGCCATTATCATCGTTCGGTCTATAAGCTGTTCAAAGTTGATGCATACACGCGTTTCGGAATCGACAAAAAAACTCTGCTTCGTATAAATCCTGGGTGTCGTTCTTTATTATCCTCTAGTAGCATCTGAATGTCGAATTCTGCATCATTATCCCTTTGCTGTTTTTATTTACTTTGCACTCGACTGATTATCGTTGTGCATTATCAGCGGCATAGCAGATAAGGCAAGTGTCACTTGTTGTGTGCGTTAACATATGCAGTCATACGCATGTGGGATCCTTTTCCATGGCAGCGATTTCATTACAAATCGTTTGATTGTAATTAAAGAATATCTTTGTCAGACGTATAACTTCTAATGGCGGTCTACGTAATCCATCTCGGCTTTGAATACCAACTTTCCTTTCCCAGGCATACTCACCACCGTCGCTTAGAGTCATGAATAGAGGAGCAAATCGTCCATATCAAACTTAACAAGGTAAGAGATTGTTAAATGACATTGTGATTAAATATTGACAATTATAGAATGCAAGTACTTAATTAGTAATTGCTTTAGCATACACAATATAGTAACTGTATACAAAAAAATATGCTTAGTATACAATGTAGCTGGCCTAACTTTTTTCTCATCCATGAAATAACATGGTTAAAAGAGAGGACGCTAGAGATAATAAAATCGCATTTAACGGGAATATGTACTCACAAAGCAAACGTCAGTGAGAGGAAACAAAAGAATAGCAAGAACTAGTTTTGATGATTCTCATTCATGCATGATCTTCTATATTATAAAAAAAAAACTCGCCGCAGATGCGTCAAGAATCCATCCTATTTAATATGCGCTCTTCTGGACGATCTCAAGAGTAGAAAAAAAACAAATACAACGGACTGCGCCCCTGTGACAAGAATATGTCATCAGAAAGTAAATTCCAGTGAGAAGAAATGAAAGAATATAAAAAACAAGTTTTAATGATTCTTATCGATGTATGATCCCACCATGATCTACTCACCATTCATCTAAGTTAGAAACATTTTTATCAATATACTGATCGTGATTTAGTTCTAAACTATTTGCTACGGGATGCTTCTGGTACGGTGAAAAATATTCACCAAAGATGTAAGAAAACTCATTAGGATCATTCTCACATGTGCATGAACTAATTTTTGGCGATAAGCAAGGTACACGCATCTTGTGTAATGAGGCCGGAAAAAAGTGTGAATATCAGGGAAAAAAATGCCCCGCGATGGAGAGTGAATCTAGTCAAGCGCTTAGAAGAAAACGAATTCCTGCCATTACACTACGATCAGTCGGGATTTTCTGAAAAGCGCGACCCTATCTGGAATCGACAAAAACTATGAATAATCATACAGATAAATAATAACAAACATTTTTTATTATTTTCTATGACAATTTAAAGAGAATAATGAATAGTATGAATTAGTAATGAATGAATATGTATGAATGAATGAATGAATACTAATGAATTTAAAGTGAATAACTTAAATTTTTTTTAAATTTAAATATAACGTTATAATGTAAGTGTATATCATATAATTTCACATAGTATCGCGCTTTTTAGTATATGCGAAATTGAAAACGTCTGGTTTTCAACTACACAATAAAAACTGTCGTCTTGCGATAATTTTAACAACAAGCCAGATGATGTAATTAGCAAGACCACCTTACAAGCTGAGCATGATTACACGCCCTTAAATTTTTATTCAGAGCAGTGTTTTAATATTAAAACAGCCACCATAGAAGAATTATTAACGCCATGGAAACAAATATCCAACTGCGGTGAGCATCACAAACTTCTGCTTCCACAAACGGAAATATTTGACATTGCAGTTCAGGACATGGTTGCTAGCACCAGAAATGATCGTACACAATGAGGCACATCAAGACGTGATTCTTTGGTGCTGATTATGTGGAAATAACAACGAATTTATCGAGCATGTTATTAATGATTGTCGCGTCATATCTCAAAGAGAATATACGCACAGACCTAATTATGTGACGGGTATTATACATCAACACTTCGTCTTAAACCTAGGACTCTTAACAGAATTGATTCCTTTCCATTGATATATTTTAAAGCCCGTTTTATAAAACGAAGCTGGATAAACCTTAAGCATCGCCATCGCTTGTCCACTTAACCGAAATTTGCAGGCAACCTATACAACCATGATCCATATGCATGCCTGTCGCATTCTAAGAAACCAATGTTGCCTGAAAAAATGGAGGCGTGATCAGATGTCACTTTCGGTATGCGGGATGGGGAGAACCCGTCTAAAGGACATTTGGTCTCTGAGAATGACTCGCCATGTGGAGGCGGATCTTGGCACACATAAAATCAGTTTAAGAACATAAACGAATCTCTAAGAAGTGGTTGACTATCTTAAATAGAGGCTAATGGTACTGTACAGCGCGACTGTGATAATTTAAGAGATCGATTGCGAGAAGGAATGACAATAGAATTCTTTTAGCAGATGAAAAGCGTTTCTATCGAGAACTCTGAAATCGAAAAAAAACGACTTGAAATTATTGTGAACCATCTAGGGCTGAGAAAATAGCCAAATAGTGGTGGATCATATGCGGCACTAAATGAGTAGTTTATCCATATCAGCCTCCGGTGTAGCTCGTATCCTAAAAAATTATAAAATCTTCAAATGACCGGGTGTAGATGAGGCGTATGCTTCTAATAAAAAATGTCTGGATGTTCTGCGTAACATATATGACACCCAAAATAGTAGATTCTGGCAGCCAAAGTGATTACCCTCCAATAACCTGCCTCTCGACCTGTATGTATTCTGAGAAGGACAAAGTCCTCTCCGAGGAACAAAAAGTTTTCTGTCGACACACTCATCGTTGCAAGGACCAAGTCGAAATTGATAGTTTAGATGTGTTTCAAGGTGATTCCTTCAGCGCACTATGGTTTTGCTAAGCATTACAACCTCTATGCTGGACACTCAACAAAAAGTCCTGTGGATTCAAAATTGAGGTAGGAGTGGCTGGTTCGTAACTCACTTTCAGAACATGGAGACATAAAGGTTAATAAAAGTTTAGAGTCGGAACAGGACAGCTTCTTAATACCTTGCTGCAGTTCTCCCATGACATCAGGATAACTCTGGGCTATATTCCTGCACAATACTCAAACGAAAATAGCTAATGTGATTATTCGGTGGCAAATATATGGGTAGGATGTGCTAATCTACTGAAGATTGTAGGAGCCGAATCGGTTAGTCTTGATCGGTTAGCCAGGAAATCTTAGCGCCTGGTTTTGAACTGGGCTGTTTGGTCCATTTTTAATGTATTGTTTGAACAGGCTGCTACCGGATATTTGATGCCATATCCGGAATTGCGGATTGGATGGTTTCTGTCTGAATACGGCTCTTTCCTGAAGTTGTTTCTTTTTAGGAGCATTGATGCAGAATCAGCTGATTTTTTTAAATGCAAACTACTATAGTGTATAAGGTCACAATCCCTCTGGTCGTGATCTTCTTCACTGGGAACGTTCACGCGAGGTGCGTAATAATCTAGGAACAGCTGGGAGTTCGAAATTGGCTACATGTAATCCAGAAGGCAGTATTGATAAAATCGTGCCACATCAGCGAGAGTTTTATGTGCGTGAATAATGATAGCGGCTAAAATCGCCTTCTGTGGCCATCCGGCTTACACAGCAGATGACTATGATAATCACATTTTTAATTTTTCACTTTCCGTATCCTAATATTATATCATTTACTTTTTCGATTCTCAACTTCTCCAGGAGCAATAGAAGAAATGTTGTCTACTGCAATTGCAATAAGGTTTTCACGCTATTCTCATTAATCACATCAATTATTTTAAAAAATAAATATTTAAGTTGCCAAAATAAAGGACTAAAATAAATTAAACTTTTGTATCAGAGCATTCGTTGAAAATTTGTTTTAGGCCTGAAAGAAATGTTCAGTTTTTTGCTCGGTGTAACTAGAAATTGAAAAATTAAAGTCAATCCTTTTTTGCCGAACTTTTCTCAATTATATTTTGTTTGTATCTGTCTCCCATCAAAAGCTAATTTAAGGTGGAATCTCCTTTTCTTTTGGAAAATAAGTCTGGTGCCAAACCGGTGTTGATTAGGTTAGAGCATCCACCTGAAACGTGTTCCCGCCGAGGTTTACCGAATTTGACCCGAAATAGGTTCATACCATTTTTAGTTTTTGTTCAGGAAGATTTGGGAGGTTGAGGAGGTTCCCCCTTCTTAAGCAACTATTCTCCCGTGCACGTTATTCAAGAAAGGTCTTAAAAAGGATCCGGACTCTTCAAGAAACATTGTGTTTGTAAATGCTATTGACCAAATAATCACACAAATCCTACTAAATAGGCTTGTTGAATTGATGAATGTTCTGAATTGTACACCCAAATTTCAGGCAAGTTTTTGGGCTTCCAGATACTGTAGATACCACATATTTGTTTTAAACTCTATTATTCAGATTCTCCTTTCCACCACTGGACGTAAGGCTTTTGCCTGTTTCTTCGATTTTAAAAAGTCAGTCACGAACTTCCTTGTTCTAAACTATAGAAGCGTGGCATTTCTATTTCACCCAGCTCGAGATGG